>CABHPQ010168548.1:21995-39027 GCA_902168405.1 Peromyscus aztecus | reverse complement strand
TTCTGAGCAAGGTCACTCTTCTGGCCCTATAGGAAACACAGGAGACTAAAAGGGGTGCTCCTTTCTCAAAAGCAGAGTGTTTCTTGTAAGGCGACTCAGGGTGAATCTCCCAGTCCCACTAGGAGTTGTATCACGTGCTGTATGTCGCCCTAGCAGCAAGAGTTCTTTTCGGGCAAGGAAAGTCACTATTGGGCTCCCTTTGAGATACACAGTAGGAATGGCACCCGCGTCTGTTCCCAGCCACTAGAGTGCATTGGATGTAAGAGAAGCTGAGGTTCTTCTCAGTTTCTTAAGCAGAGTTGAACTAGGTATGCCCCGACTGTGTTCCAAGCACAGTTCTTTTGTTCTGAGGAAGGTCACTCTTCTGGCGCTGTAGGAAAACACAGTAGAATAGAAGGGTGCTCGTTTCTCAAAAGTAGAGTGTGTTTCTTGTAAGGAAACTCAGTTAATTTCCCAGTCTGACTAGGAGTTGAATCACGTGCTGTATCTTGTCGTAGGAGCAAGTTGTCTTTTCGGGTAAGGAAAGCCGCTATTGGACTCCCTTTAAGATACACAGTGGAAATCGCAAGCACGTCTGTTCCCAGCCTCTAGAGTTCGTTCGATGTAAGACAAGCTATAGTTCTTCTAAGTTTCTTAAGTCGAGTTGAACTAGGTATGCCCCCAGTGGGTGGGAAGCAGAGTTCTTTTGTTCTGAGCAAGGTCACTCTTCTGGCCATATGGGAAAACACAGTAGAATAGAGGGTGCTCCTTTCTCAAAAGAGAGTGTGTTTCTTGTAAGGTAACTCAGTGTTAATTTCCCAGTCCTACTAGGAGTTGAATCATGTGCTGTATCTTGTCCTAGGAGCAAGTTTAGTTTTCGGGTAAGTAAAGCCAATATTGGGCTCCCATTGAGATATACAGTACGAATCTCATCTGCCTCTTTTCTCAGCCAATAGAGTTCGTTGGATATAAGACCAACTTTGGTTCTTCTCAGTTTCTTAAGCAGAGTTGAGCTAGATATGCCCTGAGAGTGGGAAACACAGTTCTTTTGTTCTGAGCAAGGTAACTCTTCTGGCCCTATAGCAAAACACTGTAGACTAGAAGGGTGATACTTTCTCAAAACACAGTGTTTTTCTTATAAGGCAACTCATTGTTAATTTTCCAGTCTTACTAGGAGTTGAATCACGTGCTGTATCTTGTCCTAGGAGCAAGTTTTTTTTTTTGGGTAAAGAAAGCCACTATTGGGCTCCCATTGATATATACAGTGCCAATCGCATGTGCCTCTTTTCCCAGCCTCTAGAGTTCGTTGTATGTAAGACAAACTACGGTTCTTCTGGTTTGTTAAGCAGAGTTGAACTAGATATGACCCGAGTGTGTGGGAAGCACAGTTCTTTTGTTCTGAGCAAGGTCACTGTCCTGGCCCTATAGGAAAACACAGTAGACTAGAAGTGTGCACCTTTCTCAAAAGCAGAGTGTGTTTCAAGTAAGACAACTCAGTGTTAATTTCCCTGTCCTACTAGGAGTTGAATCACGTGCTGTATCTTGTCCTAGGAGCAAGTTTTCTTTTCAGGTTCGGAAAGCCACTATTGGGCTCCCACTGAGATACACAGTGCGAATTGCAAGCGCATCTGTTCCCAGCCACTAGAGTGCCTTGGATGTAAGGCAAGCTAAGCTACAGTTCTTCTCAGTTTCTTAAGCAGAGTTGAACTAGATATGCCGCGAGTGTGTGGGAAGCACAGTTCTTTTGTTCTAAGCAGGGTTACACTCTGGGACTATAGGAAAACACAGTAGACTAGCAGGGTGCTCTTTTCTCAAAAGCAGAGTGTGTTTCTTGTAAGGCAACTCAGTGTTAGTTTCCCAGTACTACTAGGAATTGAATGTACTGCTGTATCTTGTCCTAGGAGAAGTGTTCTTTTCGGATAAGGAAAGCCACTATTGGGCTCCCATTAAGATACACAGTGCCAATCGCAAGCGCATCGTTGCCAGCTACTAGAGGGCATTGGATGTAAGACAAACTACGGTTCTTCTCAGTTTCTTAAGCAGAGTTGAACTAGATACGCCCCCAGTGTGTGGGAAGGACAGTTCTTTTGTTCTGAGCAAGGTCACTTTTCTTGTCCTATAGGAAAACACAGTAGAATAGAAGGGTGTTCCTTTCTCAAAAGAGAGTGTGTTTCTTGTAAGGTAGCTCAGTGTTAATTTCCCAGTCCTACTAGGAGTTGAATAACATGCTGTATCTTGTCCTAGGAGCAAGTTTAGTTTTCGGGTAAGTAAAGACAATATTGGGCTCCCATTGAGATATACAGTGCGAATCTCATCTGCCTCTTTTCTCAGCCTCTAGAGTTCGTTGGATATAAGACCAACTTTGGTTCTTCTCAGTTTCTTAAGCAGAGTTGCACTAGATACGCCCTGAGTATGGGAAACACATTTCCTTTCTTCTGAGCAAGGTCACTCTTCTGGCCCTAGAGGAAAACACTAGAAGGGTGATCCTTTCTCAAAAGCACAGTGTTTTTCTTATAAGGAAATTCAGTGTTAATTTCCCAGTCCTACTAGGAGTTGAATAACGTGCTGTATCTTGTCTTAGGAGTGAGTGATCTTTTCGGTTAAGGAAAGCCACTATTGGACTCCCTTTAAGATATACAGTGTGAATCGCAAGCGCGTCTGTTCCCAGGCTATAGTGTGTGTTGCATGTAAGACAAGCTAAGGTTCTTCTCAGTTTCTTAAGCAGAGTTGAACTAGATATGCCCCGAGTGTGTGGGAAGTACAGTTCTTTTGTTCTGAGCAAGGTCACTCTTCTGGCCCTATAGGAAAGCACAGTAGACTAGAAGGGTGCACTTTCTCAAAAGCAGAGTGTGTTTCTTGTAAGGCAACTCAGTGTTAATTTCCCAGTCCTACTAGGAGTTGAATGACATGCTCTATCTTGTCCTTGAAGCAAGTTTTCTTTTCGGGTGAGGAAAGACACTATTGGGCTCCAATTGAGATATACACTATGTATCTCATGTGCGTCTGCTCCCAGCCTCTAGAGTGCCTTGGATGTAAGACAAGCTACGGTTGTCCTCAGTTTCTTAAGCAGAGTTGAACTAGATATGCCCCTAGTGTGTGGGAAGCACAGTTCTTTTGTTCAGAGCAAGGTGACTCTTCTGTCCCTAGAGGAAAACACCAAAGATTAGAAGGGTGCTCCTTTCTCAAAAGCAGAGTGTGTTTCTTGTAAGGCAACTCAGTGTTAATTTCCCAGTTCTACTATGAGTTGAATGACGTGCTGTATCTTGTCCTAGGAGCAAGTTTTCTTTTCGGGTAAGGAAAACCACTATTGGGCTCCCATTGAGATATGCATTGCTAATCACATGCGCGTCTGTTCCCAGGCTCTAGAGTGCCTTGGATGAAAGACAAGCTACGGTTCTTCTCAGTTCCTTAAGCAGAGTTGTACTAGATATGCCCCGAGTGTGTGGGAAGCACAGTTCTTTTGTACTGAGCAAGGAAATGCTTCTGGCCCTGTAGCAAAACACAGTAGAATAGAGGGTGCTCCTTTCTCAAAAGCAGAGTGTGTTTCTTGTAAGACAACACAGTGTTAATTTCCCAGTCCTACTAGGAGTTGAATGTACTCCTGTATCTTGTGGTAGGAGCAAGTTTTTTTTTACGGGTAAGGAAAGCCACTATTGGGTTCCCATTGAGATATACAGTGGGAATCGCATGCATGTCTGTTCCCAGCCACTAGAGTGCGTTGGATGTAAGGCAAGCTATGGTTCTTCTCAGTTTCTTAAACAGAGTTGAACTAGATAAGCCCCGAGTGTGTGGGAAGCACAGTTCTTTTATACTGAGCAAGGTCACTCTTCTGGCCCTGTAGCAAAACACAGTAGAATAGAAGGGTGCTCTGCTGTGGGAATGTTCTGTATGGCAAATGTGTTGCTAATAAAACACTGATTGGTCAGTGGCTACGCAGGAAGTATAGGCGGGACTAACAGAGAGAATAAAAAAAGAACAGGAAGGCAGTAGGAGTCACTGCCTGCCAGCCGCCACCAGGACAAGCAGCTTGTAAAGATGCCGGTAAGCCACGAGCCACGTGGCAAGGTATAGATTTATGGAAATAGATTCATTTAAGCTATAAGGACAGTTAGCAAGAAGCCTGCCACGGCCATACAGTTTGTAAGCAATATAAGTCTCTGTGTTTACTTGGTTGGGTCTGAGCAGCTGTGGGACTGGCAGGTGAAAGAAATTTGTCCTAACTGTGGGCCAGGCAGGAAAACTTGAGCAACAAATGGCGCCACAACGTGGGGCAGGAATTTCCACTTAAAACCTGAGAAAGCGTAAAAAGAAGATTCTAAAACGGAGCTAAAACAGCTTCCTAGTTGTCTCTCTCAAGTTAGCCGCAGCCTGTGGGCTTGAGCTACTATATGGCGGATTCCTGGCAGGTGTGTTCGACCTGCAGTATGGCGGGAATGAGGCCTCTGCAAGTGGCACATTAAGCTGTGTCATGGATTTAGCCTTTGCTAGTACAAACAAAAAAAGAGGTTTCTGGACTAAAGGCTGCTTTGATAGAAGCATAGACCCACGAAGGCTCCCAGAGCTGACTGTAAACGTATCACTGCCATGTTGGGAAGCTGAGGTGGGCGGAGCCAGCAGCCACAGTGCCGTTTCAGTCTTAGAATGCTGCAGTTTAAAGTAACAGGTTCACAATAAGACAGATTCAGATGGAACAAGACTTTAAATGCTTTAAAATGTCTGTAAAAATGTACGTAGGCTTCAAAGAGAGAAAAAGGGATATATACAGTTATATAAAGAAATAGATAGTTTTGAAAAATGAAGTCTTTAAAGAGACAGTAAAGGTAGTATAAAATATAAGCCACGTAAAGATGGATATCACACAGAGAATCTGCATTGTGTTGTCTTTGGGATTCTTAACTGCAGAGAGATATTTGATTGTAAAGGAAGCTGAGTTAAACCAATATGTATATTTTAAAGATACCTTGACTTCAAAATTTGGATGTAAAGATATGTTGCTTTGGAAAGGAGGCTCTGATTTTGTTCCCACAGAAAGCCAGAGGCTATGGATTTGTTCCAGATTAAGATACATCAGGTTTGACCAGCCAAGACCCCCTGAAGGTCTCCGATGACACCATGGCCCAGATGATCAAGCATCCAGAACCGTTTCAAGGCAACTGGCTCAGACATACACTCTCACGGACTACTCCATGATCCTAAAATTTTCTTTGTATCCCCATAAGATACAGCACCCCCCTCCAGCAGGAAGCAGTAAGAGAAGCTACGCCCAAATTCCCAAATTATATGTAATTTACTTTCTTAAGGTTAAAACCTTCCTTTTTTGAAAAAAAAAAGAGGAAGTGCTGTGGGAATGTTCTGTATGGCAAATGTGTTGCTAATAAAACACTGATTGGTCAGTGGCTACGCAGGAAGTATAGGCGGGACTAACAGAGAGAATAAAAAAGAACAGGAAGGCAGAAGGAGTCACTGCCTGCCAGCTGCCACCAGGACAAGCAGCTTGTAAAGATGCCGGTAAGCCACGAGCCATGTGGCAAGGTATAGATTTATGGAAATAGATTCATTTAAGCTATAAGGACAGTTAGCAAGAAGCCTGCCACGGCCATACAGTTTGTAAGCAATATAAGTCTCTGTGTTTACTTGGTTGGGTCTGAGCAGCTGTGGGACTGGCAGGTGAAAGAGATTTGTCCTAACTGTGGGCCAGGCAGGAAAACTTGAGCAACAGTGCTCCTTTCTCAAAAGCAGAGTATGTTTCCTGTAAGAGAACACAGTGTTAATTTTCCAGTCCTACTAGGAGTTTAATGTACTCCTGTATCTTGTGCTAGGAGCAAGTTTTCTTTACGGGTAAGGAAAGCCACTATTGGGCTCCCATGGAGATACACAGTGGGAATCGCATGCAGGTCTGTTCCCAGCCACTAGAGTGCGTTGAATGTAATTCAAGCTATGGTTCTTCTCAGTTTCTTAAGAGGAGTTGAAGTATATATGCCACGAGGGTTTGGGACGCACAGTTCTTTTGTTCTGAGGAAGGACACTCTTCTGGCCCTATAAGAAAACACAGTAGACTAGAAGGGTGCTCCTTTCTCAAAAGCAGAGTGTGTTTCTTGTAAGGCAACCCAGTGTTAATTTCCCAGTACTACTAGGAGTTGAATGATGTGCTGTATCTTGTCCTAGGAGCAAGTTTTCTTTTTGGGTAAGGAAAGACACTATTGGGCTCCCATTGAGACATTCAGGGTGAATCGCATGCGCCTCTTTTGCCAGCCTCTGGAGAGCGTTGGATGTAAGACAATCTACAGATCTTCTCAGTTTCGTAAGCAGAGTTGACCCAGATGTGTCCCGAGTGTGTGGGAAGCACAGTTCTTTTGTTCTGAGCAAGGTCACTCTTCTGGCCCCATAGGAAAACACAGTAGAATAGAAGGGTGCGCCTTTCTCAAAAGCAGAGTGTGTTTCTTGTAAGGCAATTCAGTGTTAATTTCCCACTCCAACAGGAGTGGAATCACATGGTGTATCTTGTCCTAGAAGCAAGTGTCCTTTTAGGGTAAGGAAAGCCACTATTGGGCTCCCATTAAGATACACAGTGCGAATCGCATGCAGGTCTGTTCCCAGCCACTAGAGTGCGTTGAATGTAATTCAAGCTATGGTTCTTCTCAGTTTCTTAAGAAGAGTTGAAGTATATATGCCACGAGGGTTTGGGACGCACAGTTCTTTTGTTCTGAGCAAGGTCACTCTTCTGGCCCTATATCAAAACACTGTAGACTAGAAGGGTGCTTGTTTATCAAAAAAAGAGTGTGTTTCTTGTAAGGCAACTCAGTGTTAATTTCCCAGTCCTACTAGGAGTTAAATCACGTGCTGTATCTTGTCCTAGGAGCAAGTTTTCTTTTCGGGTAAGGAAAGCCGATATTGGGCTCCCATTAAGATACACAGTGGGAATCACAAGTGCATCTGTTCCCAGCCTCTAGAGTTCATTCGATGTAAGACAAGCTACGGTTTCTAAGTTTCTTAAGTAGAGTTGAACTAGATATGCCCCCAGTGTGTTGGGAGCAGAGTTCTTTTGTTCTGAGCAATGTCACTCTTCTGGCCCTATAGGAAAACACAGTAGATTAGAAGGGTGCTCCTTTCTCAAAAGAGAGTGTGTTTCTTGTAAGGTAACTCAGTGTTAATTTCCCAGTCCTACTAGGAGTTGAATCATGTGTTGTATCTTGTCCTAGGAGCAAGTTTAGTTTTCGGGTAAGTAAAGCCAATATTGGGCTCCCATTGAGATATACAGTGCGAATCTCATCTGCCTCTTTTCTCAGCCAATAGAGTTCGTTGGATATAAGACCAACTTTGGTTCTTCTCAGTTTCTTAAGCAGAGTTGGACTAGATGTCCCGAATGTGCGGGACGCACAGTTCAAGGTCACTCTTCTGGCCATGTATGAAAACACAGTACAAGGGTGCTCCTTTCTCAAAAGCAGAGTGTGTTTCTTGTACTGCATCTCAGTGTTAATTTCGCAGTCCTACTAGGAGTTGAATCACGTGCTGTATCTTGTCCTAGGAGCAAGTTTCCTGTTCGGGTAAGAAAAGCCACTATTGGGCTCCCATTAAGACACACAGTGTGAATGGTAAGCACGTCCATTCCCAGCCACTAGAGCGTGGTGGATGTAAGACAAGTTACGGTTCTTAACAGTTTCTTAAGCAGAGTTGAACTAGATATGCCCTAAGGGTGTGGGAAGCACAATTCTTTTGCTCTGAGCAATGTCACTATTCTGCCCCTTTAGGAAACACAGGAGATTAGCAGGGGTGCTCCTTTCTCAAAAGCAGAGTGTGTTTCTTGTAAGGCGACTCAGGGTTAATCTCCCAGTCCTACTAGGAGTTGAATCACGCACTGTATCTCGCCCTAGCAGCAACAGTTCTTTTCGGGTAAGGAAAGTCACTATTGGGCTCCCATTGAGATACAAAGTGCAAATTTCACCCGCTTCTGTTCCCAGCCACTAGAGCGCATTGGATGTAAGAGAAGCTGCTGTTCTTCTCAATTTCTGAAGCAGAGTTGAACTAGATATGCCCCAAGCATGTGGCAAGCAGAGTTCTTTTGTTCTGAGCAAGGTCACACTTCTGCCCATACAGGAAACTCAGGAGACTAGAAGGGGTGCTCCTTTCTCAAAAGCAGAGTGTGTTTCTTGTACAGCGACTCAGGATTACTCTCCCAGTCCTATTAGGAGTTGAATCAGGTGCTGTGTCTCGCCCTAGCAGCAACAATTCTTTTCGGGTAAGGAAAGTCACTATTGGGCTCCCATTGAGATACACAGTGTGAATGGCACCCGCGTTTGTTCCCAGCCACTAGGGATCATTGGATGTAAGAGAAGCTTCGGTTCTTCTCAGTTTCTGAAGCAGAGTTGAACTAGATATGCCCGAGTGTGTGTCTAGCAGAGTTCTTTTGTTCTGAGCAATGTCACTCTTCTGCAACTATAGGAAACTCAGGAGACTAGAACGGGTGCTCCTTTCTCAAAAGCAGAGTGTGTTTCTTGTAAGGCAACTCTGGGTTACTCTCCCAGTCCTACTAGGAGTTGAATCACGTGCTGTATCTCTCCCTAGCAGCATCAGTTCTTTTCCTGTAAGGAAAGTCACTATTGGGCTCCCATTGAGATACACAGTGTGAATGGCACCTGCGTCTGTTCCCAGCCACTAGAGTGCATTGGATGTAAGAGAAGCTGTGGTACTTCAGAGTTTCTGAAGCAGAGTTGAACTAGAAATGCCTTGACTGTGTGGCAACCACAGTTCTTTTGTTCTGAGCAAGGACACTCTTCTGGCCCTATAGGAAGCACAGGAGACTAGAAGGGGTACTCCTTCCTCAAAAACAGAGTGTGTTTCTTGTAAGGCGACTCAGGGTTACTCTCCCAGTCCTACTAGGAGTTGAATCACGTGCTGTATCTCGCCCTAGCAGCACCAGTTCTTTTCATGTAGGAAAGGCACTATTGGGCTCCCATTGAGATACACAGTGTAAAAGGCACCCGTGCCTGTTCCCAGCCACCAGAGTGCATTGGATTTAAGAAAAGCTATGGTTCTTTTCAGTTTCTGAAGCAGAGTTGATCCAGTAATGCCCCGAGTGTGTGGCAAGCACAGTTCTTTTGTTCTGAGCAAGGTCACTCTTCTGACCCTATAGGAAACACAGGAGAGTAGCAAGGGTGCCCCTTTCTAAAAAGCAGAGTGTGTTTCTCGTAAGGCGACTCAGGCTTACTCTCCCAGTCCTATTATGAGTTGACACGTGCTGTATCTCGCCCTACCAGCAACAGTTCTTTTCGGGGAAGGAATGTCACTATTGGGTTCCCTTTGAGATACACAGTGTAAAAGGCACCCGCGTCTGTTCCCAGCCACTAGAGTGCATTGGATGTAAGAGAAGCTGCGGTTCTTCTCAGTTTCAGAAGCAGAGTTGAACTAGATATGTCCTGAGTGTGTGGCAAGCACAGGTCTTTTGTTCTGAGCAAGGTCACTCTTCTGGCCCATAGGAAACACAGGAGACTAGAAGGGGTGCTCCGTTCTCAAAGACAGAGTGTGTTTCTTGTAAGGCGACACAGGGTTTCTCTCCAAGTCCTACTCGGAATTGAAATCACGTGCTGTATCTCACCCTACAAGCAATACTTCCTTTCGGGTAAGGAAAGTCACTATTGGACTCCCATTGAGATACAGAGTGGGAATGGCACCCGCGTATGTTCCCAGGCACGAGAGTGCATTGGATGATAGAGAAGCTGCGGTTCTTCTCAGTTTCTGAAGGAGAGTTGAACTAGATGTGGCCCGAGTGTGTGGCAGGCACAGTTCTTTTGTTCTGAGCAAGTCACTCTTCTGGCCCTATAGGAAACACAGGAGACTAGAAGGGGTCCTCATTTTTCAAAAGCAGAGTCTGTTTCTTATAAGGCGACACAGGAGTACTCTCCTAGTCCTACTAGGAGTTGAATCACTAGCTGTATCTCGCCCCTGCAGCAACAGTTCTTTTCGGGTAAGGAAAGTCACTATTGGGCTCCCATTGAGATACACAGTGCGAATGGCACCCGCATCTGTTCCCAGCAACTAGAGTGCATTGGATATAAGAGAAGCTGTGGTTCTTCTCAGTTTCTGAAGAAGAATTGAACTAGATATGTCCCAAATGTGTAGCCAGCACACTTCTTTGTTTCTCAGCAAGGTCAATCTTCTGACCCTACAGGAAACACAGGAGACTAGCAGGGGTGCTCCTTTCTCAAAAGCAGAGTGTGTTTCTTGTAAGGCAAGTCAGTGTTAATTTCCCAGTTCTACTAGGAGTTGAATCACGTGCTGTATCTTGTCCTAGGAGCAAGTGTTCTTTTCGGGAGGAAAGCCACTATTGGGCTCCCTTTGAGATACACAGTGCGAATCACAAGCGCGTCTGTTCCCAGGCACTAGCGGGCAATGGATGTAAGACAAGCTTTGGTTCTTCTCACTTTCTTAAGCAGAGTTGAACTAGATATGCCCCGAATGTGTGGCAAGCACAGTTCTTTTGTTCTGAGCATGGTCACACTTCTGTGAATATAGGAAAAAGCAGTAGGCTAGAAGGGGTGATCCTTTCTCAAAAGCAGAGTGTGTTTCTTGTAAGGCGACTCAGGGTTACTCTCCCAGTTCTACTAGGAGTTGAATCACGTGCTGTATCTCGCCCTACAGCAAAAGTTCTTTTTGGGTAAGGAAAGTCACTATTGGCCTCCCATTGAGATACACAGTGCGAATGGAACCCGCGTCTGTTCCTAGCCACTAGAGTGCATTGGATGTAAGAGAAGCGACGGTTCTTCTCAGTTTCTGAAGCAGAGTTGAAATAGATATGCCCCGAGTGTGTGGCAAGCACAGTTCTTTTGTTCTGAGGAAGGTCACTCTTCTGGCCCTTTAGGAAACACAGGAGACTAGAAGGGGTGCTACTTCTCAAAAGCAGAGTGTGTTTCTTGTAAGGTGACTCAGGGTTAATCTCCCAGTCCTACTTGGAGTTGAATCACGCGCTGTATCTCGCCCTAGCAGCCACAGTTCTTTTCGGGTAAGGAAAGTCACTATTGGGCTCCCTTTGAGATACACAGTGCGAATGGCACCCGTGTCTGTTCCCAGCCACTAGAGTGCATTGGATGTAAGAGAAGCGGCGGTTCTTCTCAGTTTCTGAAGCAGAGTTGAACTAGATATGCCCCGAGTGTGTGGCAAGAACAGTTCTTTTATTCTGAGCAAGGTCACTCTTCAGGCTGTATAAGAAAACACAGTAGACTAGAAGGGTGCTCCTTTCTCAAAAGCAGAGTGTGTTTGTTGTAAGGCAGCTCAGTGTTAACTTCCTAATCTTACTAGTAGTTGAATGACGTGCTGTATCTTGTCCTAGCAGCAATGTTCTTTTCGGGTATGGAAAGTCACTATTGGGCTCCCTTTGAGATACACAGTGCGAATGGCACCCGTATCTGTTCCCAGCCACTAGAGTGCATTGGATGTAAGAGAACCTGTGGTTCTTCTCAGTTTCTGAAGCAGAGTTGAACTAGATATGCCCCGACTGTGTGGCAAGTACAGTTCATTTGTTCTGAGCAAGGTCACACTCCTGGCCCTATAGGAAACACAGGAGACTAGCAGGGGTGCTCCTTTCTCAAAAGCAGAGTGTGTTGCTTGTAAGGCGACTCAGGGTTACTCTCCCAGTCCTAGTAGGAGTTGAATCACGTGCTGTATCTCGCCCTAGCAGCAACAGTTCTTTTTGGGTGAGGAAAGTCACTATTGGGCTCCCATTGAGATACACAGTGCGAATGGCACCCGTGTCTTTTCCCAGCCACTAGAGTGCGTTGGATGTAATTCAAGCTATGGTTCTTCTCAGTTTCTTAAACAGAGTTGAACTAGATAAGCGCCGACTGTGTGGTACACACATTTCTTTTGTTCTCAGCAAGGTCACTCTTCAGGCTGTATAAGAAAACACAGTAGACTAGAAGGGTGCTCCTTTCTCAAAAGCAGAGTGTGTTTGTTGTAAGGCAGCTCAGTGTTAACTTCCTAGTCTTACTAGTAGTTGAATGACGTGCTGTATCTTGTCCTAGCAGCAAGTGTTCTTTTCGGGTATGGAAAGTCACTATTGGGCTCTCATTGAGATACACAGTGCCAATCGCAAGTGTGTCTGTTCCCAGCCACTAGAGTGCGTTGGATGTAAGACAAGCTATGGTTTTTCTCAGTTTCTTAAGTAGAGTTGACCTAGGTATGACCCGAGTGTGTGGGAAGCAGTTCTTTTGTGCTGAGCAAGGTCAATCTTCTGGTCGTATAGGAAAGCACAGTAGGCTAGAAGGGTGCTTCTTTTCAAAAGCAGAGTGTTTTTCTTGTAAGGCAACTCAGTGTTAATTTCCCATTCCTACTAGGAGTTGAATGATGTGCTGTATCTTTTCCTAGCAGCAAGTTTTCTTTTCGGGTAAGGAAAGCCACTATTGGGCTCCCTTGAGATATACAGTGCCAATCGCAAGCGCGCCTGTTCCCAGCAACTAGAGGTCGTTGGATGTAAGACAAGCTAAGGTTCTTCTCAGTTTCTTAAGAGCATTTGAAGTATATATGCCCCGAGGTTTTGGGACGCACAGTTCTTTTGTTCTGAGGAAGTACACACTTCTGACCCTATAAGAAAACACACTAGACTAGAAGGGTGATCCTTTCTCAAAAGCAGAGTGTGTTTCTTGTAAGGCAACCCAGTGTTAATTTCCCAGTACTACTAGGAGTTGAATGATGTGCTGTATCTTGTCCTAGGAGCAAGTTTTCTTTTTGGGTATGGAACGACACTTTTGGGCTCCCATTGACATATTCAGTGCGAATCGCATGCGCCTCTTTTGCCAGTCTCTGGAGAGCATTGGATGTAAGACAAGCTACAGTTCTTCTCAGTTTCGTAAGCAGAGTTGACCCAGATGGGCCCCGAGTGTGTGGGAAGCACAGTTCTTTTGTTCTGAGCAAGGTCACTCTTCAGGTCCTATAGGAAAACACAGTAGACTAGATGGGTGCTCCTTTCTCAAAAGCAGAGTGTGTTTCTCGCATGGCAACTCAGTGTTAATTTCCCAGTCCGACTAGGAGTTGAATCACGTGCTGTATCTTGTCCTAGGAGCAAGTGTTCTTTTCAGGTAAGGAAAGATGCTATTGGGCTCCCATTGAGATATACAGTGCAAATCACATGTGCGTCTGTTCCCAGCCTCTAGAGTTCGTTTGATGTAAGACAAGCTACGGTTCTTCTAAGTTTCTTAAGTAGAGTTGAACTAGATACGCCCCCAGTTTGTGGGAAGCAGAGTTCTTTTGTTCTGAGCAATGTCTCTCTTCTGACCCTATAGCAAAGCACAGTAGAATAGAAGGGTGCTCCTTTCTCAAAAGAGAGTGTGTTTCTTGTAAGGCAACTCAGTGTTAATTTCCCAGTCCTACTAGGAGTTGAATCATGTGCTTTATCTTGTCCTAGGAGCAAGTTTTCTTTTTTGGTAATAAAGCCACTATTGGACTCCCATTGAGATATACAGTGCGATTCGCATGTGCCTCTTTTCCCAGCCTCTAGAGTTCGTTGGATGTAAGACAAACTACGGTTCTTCTGGTTTGTTAAGCAGAGTTGAACTAGATATGCCCCGAGTGTGTGGGAAGCACAGTTCTTTTGTTCAGAGCAAGGACACACTCTGGGACTATAGGAAAACATAGTAGACTAGCAGTGTGCTCTTTTCTCAAGAGCAGAGTGTGTTTCTTGTAAGGCAACTCAGTGTTAGTTTCCCAGTCTGACTAGGAGTTGAATGACGTTCTGTATCTTGTCCTAGGAGCAAGTGTTCTTTTCGGGCAAGGAAAGCCATTTTTGGGCTCCCATTAAGATACACAGGGCGAATCGCAAGCGTGTCTGTTCCTAGCTACTAGAGGGCGTTGGATGTAAGACAAACTACGGTTCTTCTCAGTTTCTTTAGCAGAGTTAAACTAGATATGCCCACAGTGTGTGGGAAGCACAGTTCTTTTGTTCTGAGCAAGGTCACTCTTCTGGCCCCAAAGGAAAACACAGTAGAATAGAAGGGTGTTCCTTTCTCAAAAGCAGAGTGTGTTACTCGTAAGGCAACTCAGTGTTAATTTCCCAGTCTTACTAGGAGTTGAATCACGTGCTGTATCTTGTCCTAGGAGCATTTTTTTTTTTTTGGTAAGGAAAGCCAGTATTGGGCCCACATTGAGATATACAGTGCGAATCCCAAGCACGTCTGTTCCCAGTCACTAGAGTGCCTTGGATGTAAGACAAGCTACGGTTGTTCTCAGTTTCTTAAGCAGAGTTGAACTAGATATGCGCCGATTGTGTGGGATGCACAGTCCTTTTGTTCAGAGCAAGGTGACTCTTCTGGCCCTAGAGGAAAACAACGATGATTAGAAGGGTGCTCCTCTCTCAAAAATAGAGTGTGTTTCTTGTAAGGCAACTCAGTGTTAATTTCCCAGTACTACTAGGAGTTGAATGACGTGCTGTATCTTGTCCTAGGAGCAAGTGATCTTTTAGGGTAAGGAAAGTCACTATTGGGCTCTCATTGAGATACACAGTCTGAATCTATAGCTCGTCTGTTCCCAGCCACTGGAGGGCTTTGGACGTAAGACAAGCTACGGTTCTTACATGTTTCTTAAGCAGAGTTGAACTAGACATGCGGCGAGTGTGTGGGAAGCACAGTTCTTTTCTTGTGAGCAAGGTCTCTCTTCTGGCCCTATAAGAAAACACAGTAGAGTAGAAGGGTGCTCCCTTCTCAAAAGCAGATTGTGTTTCTTGTAAGGCAACTCAGTGTTAATTTCCCAGTCCTACTAGGTGTTGAATGACGTGCTGTATCTTGTCCTAGGAGCAAGTTTTCTTTTCGGGTAAGGAAAGCCACTCTAGGGCTACCATTGAGATACACAGTGCCAATCGCAAGCGTGTCTGTTCCCAGCCACTAGATTGCGTTGGATGTAAGATAAGCTATGGTTTTTCTCAGTTTCTTAAGCAGAGTTGACCTAGGTATGACCCGAGTGTATGGGAAGCAAAGTTCTTTTGTTCTGAGCAAGGTCACTATTCTGACCCTATAGGAAGACACAGTAGACCAGAAGAGTGCTGCTTTCTCAAAAGTAGAGTGTGTTTCTTGTAAGGCAACTCAGTCTTAATTTCCCAGTCTGACTAAGAGTTCAATGACGTGCTGTATCTTGTCCTAGGAGCAAGTTTTCTTTTCGGGTAAGGAAAGCCACTCTTGGGCTCTCATTGAGATACACAGTCCGAATCTAAAGCTCGTCTGTTTCCAGCCACTAGAGGGCTTTGGACATAAGAAAAGCTACGGTTCTTACATGTTTCTTAAGTAGAGTTGAACTAGACATGCCCCGAGTGTGTGGGAAGCACAGTTCTTTTCTTGTGAGCAAGGTCTCTCTTCTGGCCCTATAGGAAAACACAGTAGAGTAGAAGGGTGCTCCCTTCTCAAGCAGATTGTGTTTCTTGTAAGGCAACTCAGTGTTAATTTCCCAGTCCTACTAGGTGTTGAATCACATGCTGTATCTTGTCCTAGGAGCAAGTTTTCTTTTCCGGTCACGAAAGCCACTATAGGGCTACCATTGAGATACACAGTGCCAATCGCAAGCGTGTCTGTTCCCAGCCACTAGAGTGCATTGGATGTAAGACGAGCTATGGTTTTTCTCAGTTTCTTAAGCAGAGTTGTCCTAGGTATGACCCAAGTGTATGGGAAGCACACTTCTGTTGTTCTGAGCAATGTCACTCTTCTGGCCCTATAGGAAAACACAGTAGACTAGAAGAGTGCTGCTTTCTCAAAAGCAGAGTGTTTTTCTTGTAAGGCAACTCAGTGTTAATTTTACCATTCCTACTAGGAGTTGTATGTTATGCTGTATCTTGTCCTAGGAGCAAGTTTTCTTTTCGGGTAAGGAAAGCCACTATTGGGCTCCCTTGAGATATACAGTGCCAATTGCAAGAGCGCCTGTTCCCAGCAACTAGAGGTCGTTGGATGTAAGACAAGCTAAGGTTCTTCTCAGTTTCTTAAGAGTAGTTGAAGTATATATGCCCCGAGGGTTTGGGACGCACAGTTCTTTTGTTCTGAGCAAGGACACTCTTCTGGCCCTATAAGAAAACACAGTAGACTAGAAGGTTGCTCCTTTCTCAAAAGCAGAGTGTGTTTCATGTAAGGCAGCTCAGGGTTAATTTCACAGTCCTACTAGTAGTTGAATGACATACTGTATCTTGACCTAGGAGCAAGTTTTCTTTTCGGGTAAGGAAAGCCACTTTTGGGCTCTCATTGAGGTACACAGTCCGAATCTAAAGTTCCTCTCTTCCCAGGTACTAGACGGTGTTGAATGTAAGATAAGCTATGGTTCTTCTCAGTTTCTTAAGCAGAGTTGATTTAGATATGCCCCAAGTGTGTGGGAAGCACAGTTCTTTTGTTCTGAGCAAGGTCAATCTTCTGGCCCTATAGGAAAAAACAGTAGACTAGAAGGGTGCTCCTTTCTCAAAAGCAGAGTATGTTTCTTGTAAGGCAACTCAGTGTTAATTTCCCAGTACTACTAGGCGTTGAATGATGTGCTGTATCTTGTCCTAGGAGCAAGTTTTCTTTTTGGGTAAGGAAAGACACTATTGGGCTCCCATTGAGATATTCAGTACGAATGGCACCCGCCTCTGTTCCCAGCCTCTAGAGAGTATTGGATGTAAGACAAGCTACAGTTCTTCTTAGTTTTGTAAGCAGTGTTGATCTAGATGTGCCCCGAGTGTGTGGGAAGCACAGTTTTTTTGTTCTGAGCAAATCACTCTTCTGGCCCTATAGGAAAACACAGTAGACTAGAAGGGTGCGCCTTTCTCAAAAGCAGAGTTTGTTTGTTGTAAAGCAACTCAGTGTTAATTTCCCAGTCCTCCAGGATTTGAATCACGTGGTGTATCTTGTCCTAGGAGAAAGTTTTCTTTTCGGGTAAGGAAAGCCACTATTGGGCTGCTATTGAGATATACTGTCCGAATCGCATGAGTGTCTGTTCCTAGCCTCTAGAGTGCGTTGGATGTAAGACAAGCTACAGTTCTTCTCAGTTTCTTAAGCAGAGTTGAACTAGATATCCCCCGAGTGTGTGGGAAGCATAGTCCTTTTGTTCTGAGCAAGATCAC
>CABHPQ010168548.1:0-21985 GCA_902168405.1 Peromyscus aztecus | reverse complement strand
CCCCGAGTGTGTGGGAAGCATAGTCCTTTTGTTCTGAGCAAGATCACTCTTCTGGTACTATAGGAAAACACAGTAGATTAGAAGGGTGCTCCTTTCTCAAAAACAGAGTTTGTTTCTTATAAGGCAACTCAGTGTTAATTTCCCAGTTCTACTAGAGGTTAAATGATGTGCTGTATCTTGTGCTAGGAGCAAGTTTTCTTTCCGGGTAAGGAAAGCCACTATTGTACTCCCATTGAGATATACAGTGCTAATCGCATGCGCGTCTGTTCCCAGACTCTAGAGTGCCTTGGATGTAAGACAAACTACGGTTCTTCTCAGTTTCTTAAGCAGAGTTGAACTAGGCATGCCCCGAGTGTGTGGGAAGCACAGTTCTTTTGTTCTGAGCTAGGTCACTCTTCTGGCCCTATAGGAAAACACTGTAAAATAGAAGGGTCCTACTAGGAGTTGAATGACGTGCTGTATCTTGTCCTAGGAGCAAGTGTTCTTTTTGGGTACGGAAAGTCACTATTGGGCTCCCAGTGACTGTTCCCAGCTACTAGAACGCATTGGATGTAAGAGAAGCTGCGGTTCTTCTCAGTTTCTGAAGCAGAGTTGAACTAGATATGCCCCCAGTGTGTGAGAAGCACAGTTCTTTTTTTCTGAACAAAGTCACTCTTCTGGCCCTATGGGAAAACACAGTAGAATAGAAGGGTGCTCCTTCCTCAAAAGCAGAGTGTGTTTCTTGTAAGGCAACTCAGTGTGAATTTCCCAGTCCGTCTAGTAGTGGAATGACTTGCTGTATCTTGTCCTAGGAGCAAGTTTTCTTTTTGGGTAAGGAAAGCCACTATTGTGCTCCCATTGATATATACAGCACGATTCGCATGCGCCTCTTTTCCCAACCTCTAGAGTTCGTTGGATGTAAGACAAACTGAGGTTCTTCTCAGGTTCTTAAGCAGAGTTGAACTAGATATGCCCAGAGTGTGTGGGAAGCACAGTTCTTTTGTTCTGAGCAAGGTCACTCTTCTGGCCCTATAGGAAAACACAGTAGACTAGAAGGGGGCACCTTTCTCAATAGCAGAGTGTGTTTGTTGTAAGGCAACTCAGTGTTAATTTTGCAGTCCTACAAGGATTTGAATCACGTGGTGTATCTTGTCCTAGGAGAAAGTTTTCTTTACGGGTAAGGAAAGCCTCTATTGGGCTCCAATTGAGATATACAGTGTGAATCGCATGTGCGTCTGTTCCTAGCCTCTAGAGTGGGTTGGATGTAAGACAAGCTATGGTTCTTCTCAGTTTCTTAAGCAGAGTTGAACTAGATATCCCCCGAGTGTGTGGGAAGCATAGTCCTTTTGTTCTGAGCAAGATCACTCTTCTGGTCCTATAGGAAAACACAGTATATTGGAAGGGTGCTCCTTTCTCAAAAACAGAGTTTGTTTCTTGTAAGGCAATTCAGTGTTAATTTCCCAGTCCTACTGGGAGTTAAATGACGTGCTTTATTTTGTGCTAGGAGCAAGGTTTCTTTCCGGGTAAGGAAAGCCACTATTGTGCTCCCATTGAGATGTACAGTGCTAATCGCATGCGTGTCTGTTCCCAGCCTCTAGAGTGCCTTGGATGTAAGACAAACTACGGTTCTTCTCAGTTTCTTAAGCAGAGTTGTACTAGATATGCCCCGAGGGTTTGGGAAGCACAGTTCTTTTGTTCTGAGCAAGGTCACTCTTCTGGCCCTAGAGGAAAACACAGTAGACTAGAAGGGTGCTCCTTTCTCAAAAGCAGAGTGTGTTTCTTGTAAGGCAACTCAGTGTTAATTTCCCAGTCCTACTAGGAGTTGAATGACGTGCTGTATCTTGTCTAGGAGCAAGTGTTCTTTTCGGGTAAGGAAAGCCACTATTGGTCTCTCATTGAGATACACAGAGCGAATCGCAAGCGTGTCTGTTCCCAGCCTCTAGAGTGTGTTAGATGTAAGACAAGCTATGGTTTTTCTCAGTTTCTTAAGCAGAGTTGAACTAGGTATGCCCTGAGTGTGTGGGAAGCACAGTTCTTTTGTTCTGAGCAAGCTCACACTTCTGCCTGTATGGTAAACACAGTAGAGTAGAAGAGTGGTTTTTTTTCTCAATAGCAGACTGTGTTTTTCGTCTGGCAACTGAGTTTGAATTCCAAATCAGAAACAGAGTTGAATTACATACTGTCTCTTGTCCTACGAGCGACATTTCTTTTTGGGGATGGAAAGTCACTATTGGGTGCCCATTGAGATACAGAGTGGAAATAGCACTGGAGTCAGTTCCTGTAATTACAGTGCATTCCATGGAAGAGAAGGTGCTGGTGTGCTCAGTTTCCTAATTAGAATAGAACTAGATATGGCCTGTTTAATTAGGAAGCACAGTTCTTTTGTTCTGAGCAAGGTCACTGTTCTGGCTAATAGGAAACACAGTATAGTAGAAGAGTGCTCTTTTCTCAAAAGCATAGTGTGTTTTTTATAAGGCAACTTGCTGTTCAATTCTCCTTCTACATGGAGTTCAATCACAGGCTATCTCTCCTATGAGCAACAGTTCTTTTCGGGTAAGGAAAGTCACTATTGGGCTCCCTTTGAGATACACAGTGGAATTGACACTGGCGTCTGCTCCCAGCAGGTACTGTGCATTGTTTGGAAGACAAGATGCCATTGTACTCAGTTATATAAACAGAATTCAACTAGATATTTCCCGTGAGTGTTGGAAGCACAGTTCTTTTTTTCTGAGCAAGCTCACTATTCTGGCACCCTTTTGATATACACAGTGGAAAAGGCACTGGCATCTGTTTCTACCAAGTGCAGTGCATTGGATGGAAGAGAAGCTTCTGCTTTGCTCAGTTTTCTAAGCAGAGTTGAACTCGATATGGCCCGTGCATGTAGGAAGCACAGTTCTTTTGTTCTGAGCAAGCTACTGTTGTGGCTGTATGGGAAACAAAGTAGAGTAGAAGAGTGCTCTTTTCTCAAAAGCAGAGTGTTTTTGTCATGAGGCAAGTCATTGTTAAATTCCCCTTCATAAACTGAGTTGAGTCACATAAAGTCTCTTGTCCTGTGAGCCACAGTTCTTTTCAGGTAAGGAAGTCACTATTAGGGTGCCTTTAGAAACACTGTGAAAATGGCATTGGCGTCTGTTCCCAGCAAGTACAGTGCATTAAATGAGAGAAGCTGCTGTAGTGCTCAGTTTCCTAACCAGAGTTAAACTGATATGGCTCTTGTGTGTTGGAATCATAGTTCTTTTGTTCTGAGAAAGCTTACTGTTCTGGCTGTATAGGAAACAGAATAGAGTAGAAGAGTGCTTTTTTCTCAAACCAGAGTGTGTTTGTATAAGGCAATGCAGTGTTGAATTCCCCATCATAAACGGAGTTGAATCACAAGCTGTCTCTTGTCCTACAAGCAACAGTTCTTTTTTTTTTTTTTTAAGGAAAATCACTATTGGGCTCCCTTAACATACACAGTGGAAATGGTATTGTCATCTGTTCCCAGCAATTACAGAGCATTGGATAGGGGAGATGCAGCTGTAGTGCTCAATTTCCTAAGCAGAGTTGAACAAGATATGGCCCGTGTGTGTAGGATGCACAGTTATTTTATTCTGAGCAAGTTCACTGTTCTGGCTCTATGGGAAACACAGTAGAGTAGTGGAGTGCTCTTTTCTCAAAAGCACAGTGTGTTTTTCTCATAAGGCAACTCATTGTTGAATTCCCCATCATCAACCAAGTTGAATCACAAGCTGTCTCTTGTCCTATGAGCAACATTTCTTTTTGGATAAGGAAAGTGACTGTTGGGCTCCCTTTAAAGACACAGTGGAAGTGGCACTGGCGTTTGTTCCGTGCAAATACAGTGCATTAGATGGAGGAGAAGGTACTGTTTTGCTCAGTTTTCTAAGCAGAGTTGAAGTAGATATGGCCTGTGTGAGTAGGAAGCACAGTTCTTTTGTTCTGAGCAAGCTCACTTTCTGGCTCTATAGGAAACACAGTAGAATAGACAAGCACTCTTTTCTAAAAAGCAGGAAGTGTTTCTTATAAGGCAAATCAGTGTTGAATTCTCCTTCATAAATGGCATTGAATCACATGCTGTCTCTTGTCCTATGAGCAACAGTTCTTTTCGGGCAAGGAAAGTCACTCTGGGTGACAATTGAGATACACAGTGGAAATGGCACTGGCATCTGTTCCCTGCAATTACAGTGCATTGTGTGGAAGAGAAGGTGCGGTTGTGGTCATTTTGCTAAGCAGAGTTCAACTAGATATGGCCCAGTTGAGTAGGAAGCAGTGTTCTTTGTCCTGAGCAAGCTCAGTGTTCTGGATGTAGGAAACACTGTAGAGTAGAATTGTGCTCTTTTCTCAAAAGCAAAGTGTGTTTCTCATAAAGTAACTCAGTGTTGAATTCCCAGTCATAAACGGAATTGAATCACATTCTGTCTCTTGTCCCACGAGCAACAGTTCTTTTTGGGGATGGAAAGTCGCTATTGGGCTCCCTTTGAGATACACAGTGCAAATGGCACTGGAGTCAGTTCCTGCAATTACAGTTCATTGGATGGAAGAGAAGGTGCTGTAGTGCTCAGTTTCCTAATCAGAGTTGAACTAGATATGGCCCGTTTAATTAGGAAGTACAGTTCTTTTGTTCTGAGCAAGTTCAGTGTTCTGGCTATATAGGAAACACAGTAGAGTAGAATAGTGCTCTTTTCTCAAAAGCAGAGTGTGTTTCTGATAAGGCAACTCAGTGTTGAATTCCCCTTCTACATGGAGTTAAATCACAGGCTATCTGTTGTCCTACGAGCAACAGTTCTTTTCGGGTAGGGAAAGTCACTATTGGGCTCCCTTTGAGATACACAGTGGAATTGACACTGGCGTCTGCTCCCAGCATGTACAGTGCATTGTTTGGAAGAAAAGATGCCATTGTGCTCAGTTATATAAGCAGAGTTCAGCTAGATATTTCCCGTGAGTGTTGGAAGCACAGTTCTTTTTTTCTGAGCAAGCTCACTATTCTGGCTGTATAGGAAACACCGTAGAGTAGATGAGTGCTCTTTTCTCTAAAGCAGAGTGTGTTTCTCCTAAGTCAAATCAGTGTTAAATTCCCCTTCATAAATGAAGCTGAATCACATGCTGTCTCTTGTCCTACGAGCAACAGTTCTTTTCGGCAAAGGAAAGTCACTATTGGGCTCCCATTGAAATACACAGTGGAAATAGCACTAGTGTCTGTTTCTACCAAGTACAGTGCATTGGATGTAAGAGAAGCTTCTGTGGACTTCTCTCTATATAAATAAAGCCCTGATTGTCCATTAGCCAGGTAGAAAACATAGGCTTCACTATGAGAGAAGATTTCTGGGAACTGGCAGGCTGAGTCTGGGAGTATCTGCTGTTCCCTCCATGACAAACAGCATGTAAAGATGCCAGTAAGTGAAGAGCCAAGTGGCAGGGTATGGATTTATAGAAATGGGTTAATATGAGATAGAAGAAATAGATAACAGGAAGCTTGCCAAGGCCATATTGTTTATAAGTAATATAAACACATGAGTGATTATTTTATGGGTGGGTTGCGGGACTATGAGGTTTGGGGGTACCTGGAGAGAAGCTCTCCAGCTACAAGAATCTACAGTTCTTCTCAGCTTCCTAGCAGAGTTGAACTAGATATGGCGTGTGTGTAAGAAGCACAGTATTTGTTCTGAGCAATCTCACTGTTCTGGCTCCATAGGAAACATAGTAGAATACAAGAGTGCTACTTTCTCAAAAGAAGAGTGTGTTTCCTGTAAGGCAACTCACAGTTAAATTCCCCTTCATAAATGGAATGAAATCACATGCTGTCTCTTGTCCTTTGAGCAACAGTTCTTTTCTGGTAAGGAAAGTCACTATTGTGCTCCCATTGAGTTCCAAAGTGGAAATAGCACTCGCATCTCTCCCCAGCAAGTACATTGCATTGGTTGTAAGAGAAGCTACTCTTGTCTCAGTTTCCTAAGCAGAGTTCAACTATATATGGCCCATGTGTGAATGGAGTACAGTGCTTTTGTTCTGAGCAAGCTCACTGTTCTGGCTGTGTAGGAAACCCACTACTTTAGAGTGTGCTCCTTTCTCAAATGCAGAGTATTTTTCTTTAAGGAAACTCAGTGTTGAATTCCCTTTCATATATGGAGTGGAATCACATGCTCTCTCTTGTCCTAATAGCAACAGTTCTTTTCTGGTAAAGAGAGTCATAATTGGGCTCCCTTTGATATTCACAGTGCAAATAGCACTCATGTCTGTTCCCAGCAAGTACAGTGCATTGGATGTATTGAGTTACTATTGTTCTTCTCAGTTTAATAAGCATAGTTAGACTGGAACCTGAAGTTGACTCCCAGACCTGAAAAGAAGTATCTGAAGTGGAGTGGGAAAGGTAGTTCAGAACAGTGGGCTGATATAAGAGAAATTCATTTGGGAAAGTTAGTTTTTTCTGCTAAAGATGGCAGTGTTGCCCGGAAAACCTTTTTTTTTCAGCTCAAAAAGACGCTCATAGTAAACTTAAAATACAGTTTTTAAAAGATTAAGACAGAAGAAAATTGCCTGATAGTTTTTTGAATGTCAGCCCCAGGGAAAAACCTGTAAGGATATGGAAATCAGAGCTGTGCCACCTTTGGTTCCTTTGAAAAAATGCCTTATATTGCCGAATAGCTGTGCAGAGTGTTTTCTACAGTAGCTGGATGACATAGAGCTACCTACAAGAGCATTGAAGTCACTTAGAAGCTTTCAAGGCAAATAGTCTATCAGGGGAATCTGTTGAATGGACAATTGACTATTATGGAGTAACCAGCTGAGCAAATCAGAAACAGAATATTCCTTGCAAGGTTTTTCTTCTCATTCTCTTTTTTTCTCATTCTCTTTTTAGGTTTGAAATGAAGTTCAAAGAAAATTACTCTCTATCTTGTTGGAAGATAATGTAAATGTTAGGAAATCTTTAGGTGTTTGCTAAGGTTTGCCCTATAGAGAGTTTACTAAGAAATTCTTCCTAGTGTATGTTAGTTCTTTCAAGAGTAAGAGCTATCTATGCTTAGGTAGTTCTATAGAATTTCTTTAAGAGTATAAGGTTGTATGAATATAAGAAGTATATGTGCTAAGGTAGTCCTACAGAATTGCCTTAAAAATAAACTTGTAAGAGGTATAAATAAGAGTAAATGTTGAATATGAGTCTATGCTTAAGGTAGCTTGGGACACACAAAACAGTGTTCCTAGCAGACTGCATGCAGATCCAACACAATAACTGCAGCCTGGCATCTGCAGCTGAGACCTGTGGAAATTAACAAAGTGCAGAAAATCCTGAGCTAGCAGCAAAAATGTAGCAGTTTAAAATGCTACAGTAACTAAAAATGTCCCCGTCATGAGAACATAAGTTACTGAGACACTTGTTTGAATTAAAATTGTTAACTGGAAAAAGTTTTGGCTGTAAAACTTTTCTTCATATTTGGAAGTGGAAGTTTAGTACCAGAATTTATGCGAACTTTTTGAACTTAAAAAAAATGAGATAAAACTAGAAAAAGATTTTGGTTATGGATTTCTTCATGTTTGGAAGGCTGGTATCAAAATTTATTATTTGAATTTTGGGACTTAAGAGGGGCTGGAGACATGGCTCAGAGGTTAAGAGCACTGGCTTCTCTTCCAGAGGTCCTGAGTTCAATTCCCAGCAACCACATGGTGGCTCATAACCATCTATAATGAGATCTGGTGCCCTCCTCTGGCCTGCAGGCAAACATGTAGGCAGAATACAGTATACATAATAAATAAAAAAGAAATGAAATGGACAGTAATTATTTCATTGAAATGGAACAATTTTGAGTTTACTTGTGCATATAGACTTTATCTATGGTGATGACTTAGGAACTGTTTTATGGAATTATTTGTGTCAAAAATGGAACTGTTTAAACGGAGAAATTTATTTTTTTCTACATAGGTTCAAGATGCAGTTTTTTGTACGCATATATGCTTTATTAACTGTGGTGAATCATGAATTGTTTTATGTTAAAAATGGAACTGTTTTATAGAACTGTTTTTATAAAAATGAAATTGCTTATGGAATTGGTTTTATGTTACAAATGGAAATGATTTAATTGAGAATTTTGGGTTTTCTTCTAACTAGGCTTGAGATTTAGTTTTAAAAAATTATAAGAAAAAGGGAGAATGGATAATCTTTGGTCTACTTAATTTAAAAATATTTTCTCATTATTTGAGTGTATTAATGTTATGGTTTGTTAGTAAGAAATGCAAATTGGTATACTAAGAGATTACTTTAAGGTGTAAAAAATTTTATTAAGAAACTGTTTTTGGATGTTTTGCTAAAGTTTTTAAAGTGTTAATGGTTAGATTGAAAATATTGCTTTTATATATAAGTTTGTAGGAATTATAATTGTGTATAATACTATTTATGTTAGCTATTATGTTATCCTAAATGGAGAAGTTTAGGTTTTATCTAACTATGTTCGAGATATTGTTTAAAAATGTTATAAAGAAAAAGGGGAGTTATGAGTGAATTAAGGTTGAATGTATGTATGTAGAAATTATAATGGTGTATAGTAATATTCATGTTAGAATTATTGTGTTAACCTATTGATATTAATGCACCATAGTTTGGTCAAGTCAAGAGAGTATTTATGTTTGATGTGAATACATCAGAAGTTTATCCTATGTTTTGTTAGGAAATTCAAATGGTTCTATTAAGATTTTGCTTTAAGATGTAAGATTAAGAGAATTGTAACTATGTGCAGCAATTTTTAAGTTCGAATTATGTTAACCTGTTACTGTTAATGATGAAGCTAAGGGAGTCTTAAAGTTTGATGTAGTTGCATCAAGCGTTTTTGATTTAGGGCTTGATGAAGCTAAATCTGTTGTAGTGACCTTAGTTATATTTAAAAAAAAAAACAGAAATGCCATCTTTATCATCCTCTACTCCCATATTGGGAGGTGTGAATGCTATTGAGATTGCTGGGAGCTATTAATGGGTAGATATATATTATATATATGTATATTATAATTATATTTATATTATAATATATGTATATATTAATAAGGGAGGACCTGTTGGAACCCATTTTCAAGTTTCCTAGTGGCTTTACCTAGCAGACCTGCATAGAGAGAATGATTGTATCTTAGGCCTGAGTGCAGGTGTCTAAGATGTTCTGCACTTGACTGTGCTGGTAGGAGGTCGTTTGCTCCACCACTTGACATTCCTTTAAATACACTAGGGCAGACACAGTTGATGACTGATTGATTAGAATCCAGGCCCTCATCCTGTTTTTTTTCTGTTTCTCCCCTCTCTGTCCTTCTAACTAATATTTCCTGCTGCTCGTCCTCAAGAGTCATCTGGGGAAATGTGGGGGCAAGGGATAAAACACCACAGAGAATCTCTGTCATTGAAGATACCATAGAAGAAAAAGAAAAACATTAAAGCCAACAAAGTCATAAAACAAAATGTCCAGGAAATATGGGACATCATCAAAAGACCAAACCTAAGAATAATAGGGGTAGAAGAAGGAGAAGAATAGCAATTCAAAGGCACAGAGAATATATTCAACAAAATCATAGAAGAGAAGTTTCCAAACCTAAAGAAGGAAATGTCTATGAAGATACAAGAAGCTTACAGAACACCAAATAGACTGAATCAAAAAAAGTAGCCTCATAAACATACAGAATAAAGAAAAATATTAAGAGCTGCAAAGGAAAAAGGCCAAGTAACATATAAATGAAGACCCATCAGAATAACACCTGACTTCTCAATGGAGACTCTAAAGTCAGAAGGTCATAGACAGACATTATGAAGACACTAAGAGACCATGTATGCCAACTCTGACTATTATACCCAGCAAAACTATCAATCACCAGAGAAGTAGTAAACAAAATATTCCATGATAAAGCCAGATTTAAACAATATCTTACCACAAATCCAGCCCTATAGAAAGCATTAGAAGAAAAAAATCCAACCTAAAGAAGTTAGGTACAGCCATGAAAACACAGGCAATATATAATCACAAACCAACAAATACCAAAAAAGGGAAACATACAACACTACCACCAAAAGATAGCAGGAATTTATAGTCACTAGTCATTAATATCCATTAATATCAATGGTCTTAATTCACCTATAAAACAACACAGGCTAAAAGAATGGATACAAGAATAAGATCCATCCTTATGCTACATACAAGAAACACACCTCAACTTCAAAGCCAGACACTACCTCAGTGTAAAAGAGTGGGAAAAGACTTTCTAATCAAATGGACTTAAGAAGTAAGCTGGTGTAGCTATCCTAATATGTAATAAAACAGATTTCAAACAAAAATTGATTGAATTAAGGAAGGACATTACATATTTATTACAGAAAAAAATCCACCAAGATGAAGTCTCAATTCTGAAAATATATGCCCCAAATACAAGGGCACCAACATTTGTAAAAGAAACATTACAAAAGCTTAAACCACATATCAACACCATACACTAGTAGTGTGAGACGTCAGTACCCCACTCTCACCAATGGACAGGTCTGTCAGACAGAAACTTAATAGAGAAATAAGGGAACTAACAGATGTTATGGCAAAATGGACTTAATAGATATCTACAGAACATTCCACCCTAACACAAAAGAATATACCTTCTTCTCACCACCCTATTGAACCTTCTCTAAAATTGATGACATGCTCAGTCACAAAGCAAATCTCAACAGATACAAAACAATTAGAATAACCTCCAGTATCTTATAGGACCACCATGTCTTAAAGTTACGTTTCAAGACAACAAAAATTACAGAAATCTTACAATCTCATGGAAACTGAATAACGTCCAACTTAATCACCACTGGGCCAAGGAAGAAGTAAAGAAAGAAGTTAATGGCCTCCTAGAATTCAATAAAAATTAATGTACACCATACTGAAACTTATGGGACACTATGAAAGCAGTGCTAAAAGGAAAATACATAGCACTAATTGTCCACATAAAGAAGAAGGAGAAGTCTCACACTACTGACTTAATGGCACACCTGAAAGCTCTAGAACAAAAAGAAGCAAACTCACCCAGGAGGAATAGACACTAGGAAATAATCAAAATAATAGCTGAAATCAATAAAATAAAAATTACAAATAATCAATGAAACAAATAGTTGATTTTTGAGACAATGAAAAAAATAGACAAGTTCTTATCCAAATTAACTAAAAGGCAAAGCATCAAAATTAAAAAAAATCAGAAATGAAAAAGGAGACATAACAACAGACAACAAGGAATTACAGAGAATCATCAGGTCATTCTTCCAAAACCTGTATTCTACAAAATTGGAAAATCTTATGTGAATAGATACCACATACCAAAGTTAAATCAAGACCAGATAAACAATTTTAATAGATCAATATCCCATAAGGAAAAAGAGACAGCCATTAAAAGTCTCCCAACCAAAAAAAGTCCAGGACTGGATAGTTACAGCACAGAATGTACCAAAAATCTACCAGATTTTCAAAGAAGAATTAATATCAATACTCTTCAAATTTTTCCACACAATAGAAGCAGAAGGAACATTACCAAGCTGATAAACTCCTTCAGTAAGTTGGCAGGATACAAGATTAACTAAAAAAAAAAAATCAGTAGTCCTCCTATATACAAATGATCAATGGGCTGAGAAAGAAAACAGAGAAATATCACCCTTTACCATAGCCACAAATAATATAAAATTCCTTGGGGTAACTCTAACTAATCAAGTGAAAGACCTGTATGACAAGAACTTTAAGTCTGTAAAGAAAGAAATTAAAGAAGATATCAGAAAATGGAAAGATCTCTCATGCTCATAGATGGGTAGGATTAACATAGTAAAAATGGCAATTTTACCAAAAGCAATCTACAGATTTTAATGCAATCCCCATCAAAATCCCAGCACAATTCTTCACAGACCTGGAAAGACAAATACTCAACTTCATATGGAAAAACAAAAAAAAAACTCAGGATAACTAAAAGAATATTGAAAAATAAAACAGCTTCTGGAGGCATCACCATCCCTAACCTCAAGCTCTACTATAGAGATATAGTAACAATAACAGCTTGGTACTGACATAAAAACCAACATGTGGATCAATGGAATCGAACTGAAGACTCTAACATTATTCCACACACCTATGAACATATGATTTTTGACAAAGAAACCAAAACTGTACAATGGAAAAAAAGAAAGCATCTTCAACAATTGGTGCTGGCATAACTGGATGCCAATATGTATAAGATTGCAAATAGATCCATATCTGTCACCGTACATAAAACTCAAGTCCAAGTGGATGAAAGACTTCAACATAAAGCCAGTTACACTGAACTTTATAGAAGAGAAAGTAAGAAGTGGCCTTGAATGCATTGGCCCAGCAGACTACTTCCTAAATATAACACCAGTAGCACAGACACTGACAGAAACAGTTAATAAATTGGACCTCATGAAACTGAGAAGCTTTTGTAGGGCAAAGGACATGATCAATAAGACAAAATGATAGCCTGCAGAATGAGAAAGAAATCTTCACCAAGCCCACATCTGACAGAGGGCTGATCTCCAAAATATATAAAGAATTCAAGAAACTAGATATCAAAATACCAAACAATCCTATTAGAAAATGGGCTACAGATCTAAACAGAGAATTCTCAACAGAAGAATCTCAAATGGATGAAAGACATGTAAGGAATTGCTCAACATTCTTAGTCATCAGGGTAATGCAAGTCAAAAAGACTCTGAGATGCCATCTTACACCTGACAGAATGGTTATGATCAAAATCACTGATGACAAGTTAAGTTGGAGAGGATGCAGAGCAACTGAAACAATCTTCCACCATTGGTGGGAGTGCACACTTGTACAACCACTTTGGAAATAAGTATGGCAGTTTCTCAGAACATTGGGAATCAATCTACCTCAAGACCCAGCTATCCCACTTGGGCATATACCCAAGGAGTTCTCAATCATACCACAAGGATACATGCTCAATTATGTTCATAGCAGCACTCTTTGTAATAACTAGAACCTGGAAACAACCTAGATACCCCTCAACTGAAGAATGGATAAAGAAAATGTGGCTCATATATACATTGGAGTACTACTCACCAGTAAACAATGACATCATGAAATTTGTAGGCAAAAGGATGGAACTAGAAAATAACATTGTAAGTGAGGTAACCCAGATTCAGAAGGACAAACATGGTATGTGAATACTAAATGTAAATCAAAGGATTACCAAATTACAACCCACAGCTCCAGAGAAGCTAGCTAACAAGGTGGATCTTAAGAGAGATGCATAGATTGCCTCATGAAAGGGAAATATATGAGATTTACATGAGCAAACTAGGGGTGAGGGGTGCAATGGAGAGTAAGGGATGGGAGATGAGAACATAAGGGAACAGGAGGTTTGAGCTGAAACAGGGACATTGTGGGAGAGCAAGGAAAGAGATACCATGATAACTGGAAACATCACAGGACTTGGGAGAAACTGGGTGCTAGTGAAGTTCCCAGGAATCCACAAGGATGACCCCCATCTTAGATTACTTGCAATAGTCAAGAGGGTGCCTGAACTGGCCTACTCCAGTAATAAGATTGGTGAACACCCTGACTGGCATCAGAGAGTCTTCATCCAGTAGCTGACGGAAGCAGATGCAGAGCTCCACGGCCAGACACCAGGTTAAGTTCCAGAAGTTCAATTGATGAGAGAGAGGAGGGATTCTATGAGCAGAGGACACCAAGATCATGATGGGAAATTTACAGAGATGGCCAGGCCAAAGTAGTGGAAACTCATGAACTGTGGACAAATAGCTATGGAGCCCCCAATGGGTCTGGACTAAGCCCTCTGGATAGGTGACACAGTTGTTTAGCTTGAACTGTTTAGGGGGTCTCCTGGCAGTGGGATTGGAATCCATCTCTGGTGCATGAGTGGGCTTCTTGGAAACCAGTGCCTATGGTGGGACACCTTGTACAGCCTTGGTGCAGAAGGGAGTGGCTTGGACTTGCCTCAACTGATTGTACCAGGCTCTGCTGAGTCCCCATGGGAGGCTTTGCCTTGGGGAAGGTGGGAATGGGGGGTGAGTTGGGGGAAGGCTGCGGAGTGGGAGGAGGGAGGAGAGGGGTATCTGTGGCTGGTATATAAAATGAATAGAAAATTACTTAATAATAAGAAAATAAACACATAATTAAAATTAAAATAAATAAAATGAAACAAAACAATAAACAAACAGAAACAAAACATGTGGCGAGTAGAGCCTAGTTTTCCTATATATAGATAAGTAGTTAGGTAGGTAGATAGATAGATAGATAGATAGATAGACAGACAGACAGATAGATTGATAGATAGATAGATAAATAATTGTTATTTCAAAAATAATTTAGAATGCATTGAAAAATAATTTAGAAGCCCATTTGTATTACTTTTGAAATATGTAGCAATAAACTTAAGTAATATCATAAATGACTTCTATGAGGAAATGTTCAAGGCACACTGGAAAAAATTAAAAAATGATAATATACAAGTTCCACACACTTACAGAAAGAAAAAGTTAAACCTTGAAACAGTTCTGGATGTTGGATCATCTGGGCCTTGGTGTCACCGGAGACCTTCAGGGGGTCTTGGCTGGTCAAACCTGATGTATCTTAATCTGGAACAAATCCATAGCCTCTGGCTTTCTGTGGAAACAAAATCAAAGCTTCCTTTCCAAAACAACATATCTTTACATCCAAATTTTGAAGTCAAGGTATCTTTAAAATATACATATTGGTTTAACTCAGCTTCCTTTACAATTAAGTATCTCTCTGTAGTTAAGAATCCCAATGACAACACAATGCAGATTCTATGTGTGATATCCATCTTTACGTGGCTTATATTTTATACTACCTTTACTGTCTCTTTAAAGACTTCATTTTTCAAAACTATCTATTTCTTTATATAACTGTATATATTCCTTTTTATCTCTCTTTGAAGCCTACGTACATTTTTACACACATTTTAAAGCATTTAAAGTCTTGCTCCATCTGAATCTGTCTTATTGTGAACCTGTTACTTTAAACTGCAGCATTCTAAGACTGAAAGGTGCTGTGGCTGCTGGCTCTGCCCACCTCAGCTTCACAACATGGCGGTGATATGTTTACCGTCAGCTCTAGGAGCCTTCGTGAGTCTATGCTTCTATCAAAGCAGCATTTAGCCCAGAAACCTCTTTTTTTTTGTTTTGTACTAGCAAAGGCTAAATCCACCACGCAGCCCAATGTGCCACTTACACTTACTCATTCCTGCCATACTGCAGGTCGAGCACACACGCCAGGAACCCATAAGTAGCTCAAACCAGCAAGCTGCCACTCATTCGAGAGAGATAATTAGGAAGCTGTTTTTAGCTCCGTTTTAGAATCTTTTCTCAGGTTTTAGGTGGAAATTCCTGCCCCACGTTGGGCGCCATTTGTTGCTAGAGCTTTCCTGCCTGGCCCACGGTCTTGATAAATCTCTTTCACCTGCCAGTCCCACAGCCGCTCTGACCCAACCAAGTAAACACAGAGACTTATATTGCTTACAAACTGTATGGCCGTGGCAGGCTTCTTGCTAACTGTCCTTATAGCTTATATCAATCCATTTCTATAAATCTATACCTTGCCACATGGCTCGTGGCTTACCGGCATCTTTACAAGCTGCTTGTCCTGGCAGTGGCTGGCTGGCAGTGACTCCTTCTGCCTTCCTGTTCTTTTTATTCTCTCTGTTAGTCCCGCCTATACTTCCTGCCTAGCCACTGGCCAATCAGTGTTTTATTAGTAACACATTTGCCATACAGAACATCCCACAGCAGTTAAAGGCTATATTACTTGGAGCAGCTCAGAGAATCAATGCAATCCCCATCAGCCAAAACTGACACTCTTCACAAAAGTAGACATGAAAACAGAAAACTATGAATATCAAAATTAGCCCTAAGAAAGAATACTCCTATATATAACAGGAATATGACAGGATCAGACATCAAATCTTTACACAGAGACCCAGGAACAGAGTGAGCATGGTAATGTGCATGAAGAAACATGTAGAAAAGGAATCAGAACACAGAGCTCAGAAATTAACATACAACATAGACCTAATATAGGACCAATGTGTCAAAGAGAAACCCAGGTAAAGGGAGAGTACATTGAACATTCTGGCTGGCAAATAATTGTCCCTATGCAGAACTGAATTACATTAGTGCTCTCACCCTACCCAGAAATCAGTTCAAACTGGATGAGGGACCTTCCTGAAAAGTTGGAAAGGATGGAAATCCTAGAGGGAAACATGTTTAAATGCTTAGTGATTCAAAAGTAAGCGACCAAATTTTAGGAGATCAGAAAATAACACAGGCTACTGACAATGGAATTCAATGGAGTAAAAGCCTGAAAAAGTCAGAGAATTACACATAAGAGTGTATGTAATACAGTGAAAGAAACACTTAGCAGGGTTTTTTTTAGATAAGGGGTTAATATAGTCTATACAAAGTGATGTTTAATGTATACACAGGAATTCTAAAAATCTGATACAAAAATGGTGTGATTCCCACAGAGTTCAAAAACCAAAAAAGCCCAAACATGTATATGTATAAATTTGTTAAAGAATTATTTATTTTTATTTTATGTGTATGCACATTTGGCATGTATGTATGGATGTGTACCCCATGAATGCCTGGTGCCCACAGACAACAGAAGAGGGAATCTGATTCCCAGACACAGAGTTCTAGGCAATTGTGAGGCATCATGTAGAACTTGGAAGGACACCAAGCCTGGGCCACTGAGACAGCTCCCGTGGTCAGTGTGTACTAGGCAAGCCAGCCTCCCCAGCAGCTCAAGGACAAAGCCAGGGATTTGTTCAGGCCTTCTCAAAAATGATAAACCTTGACCAGCCTTTAAATAGCCATGGGCAATTAGAATATACTGATATGATTACCATGTACTTATGCCAATCATAACTAAGATGTGCTAATTTCTTTGGGTACTCCTCTTAGTTAGGCTTAAAAAGATCATTCACTAGGGGTCTTCTACCATCTTGCCTTTGTGTAGGATGGCAGGCCCCTACATGTAGGAAACTTTCTCGAGATAATAAGTGTTCTTGCTATTTGCATACACAGATGGTAATCTTTAGTGGGACTCCTCCAAGACTCTAACATATGGTGCATTTGCTGAGAAGTCCCCTTTAGACTGCTGACATGTGATTGTTTTCCTCATAAACCAGCCAGTGAGTGCTCTTTGTTTTGATCTGTGTTCTGACTGCTACTATGTTACTGTTCTGTTCCATGTGTTTATCTCCCAGGAAAGCTTGAGCTATCAGAACCAGGAGGCCAAGTTTTGCCTGACAGAGGCATTAGAGATATCTCTGCCACGTGGGTCCTAGAGACATCTCTGACTCACCTGTACTTATAGGGGATTGGGTCCCCCTGCGTTAACTGAGATTTTTCAGGCTGAACCTGCCAGATGGAGCTTGATAGGCCATTTGAGAGATGGAGCTCACTTGGAGTGAGGTAAGCCATCATCCCAGGTCTGATGTACCAGTACCTGGTTGTCTATGTCACTGTTATTTGTTTCTGTCTACTAACCTTTTCTGTTTTCCTGGAAGAGAAAGAGAAAGGGGCTTGGAAAGGGCTGCCTCATTCTCTGGCATTTGGGTGGGGCTTGTCTTGGGTGCAAGAGAGGCCTACAGCCAATCAGTGTCTTTTGAAAGGGAGGCACACTTGGTGTAGGTGAATAGGACAAGGCTACAGACAGGGTGGGATTGTGGCCAGAGAAGTTAACATTTTCTTTCCATGATATTGACAGTCAGGACACTCTGTGCCCACTGTTCCTCCTCCTTTCTTCCTAAGCCAAGTTCTTTCTCACTCTGATAATGTCAAGGTCTGGTCTTGGCTGCTGGCCACCTGAATTAAATCATCCTAAATATGTTTTGCTAAAAAATTATGCTTTTGTTTCTACAGGAAAAGAAAAAAATACATGGGTTTTCATAATTTGGATTCAATGGATTAAAAATACTTGTCATCCTTTAGTGGATTTGGTTACAAATTATTATTGATTAGGATAAGAAAAACCACGGATCATCTCAAATGTTTTACATTGGTACAACTTTTTATATGTTGATGCAATTTCAGAATTATTTCTGTTATATATGTATATATATGTTTCTGTCCTGATTTGAAATGTTGTACTTACACACTGCTCTGAGCTTCTGGGAAGAAACTACAGGAAAATACTTTGATGGAAATCTGTATGTTGTCTGAAAAGCAAAAGGGAGCAGAAAACTAAAATAATAAAAGAAAATAAATTGTCAATATCTGGCTGAACCAAAGGAATGGAGATAGAGGATTGCCAGATCTGAGGAGATATAGAAAATTGTAAAAGGCCAGAAGAGATATGAACTGTGCTGAATTTGAAGGGTAACTGTAAGAAAAATTGGGGATTTATCCATATTAAATTAATTCTGGTTAGTTTTCTTCATTTAGAAAAAAAAGCTGATGATTCTTCACTGCAAAATATTTATATGAAAATGGGATCATGCTATAGTGGTATTCTATTTGTACTGAAATGTGATTTTATTTGTATGTTAATAAATAAAGTTGCCTAGGGGTCAGAGCTATTAGCAAACCATAGGGAAAGCCAGGGCGGTGGTGGTGCACGCCTTTAATCCCAGCACTTGGTAAGCAGAACTAGGTAGATCTCTGTGTGTTCAAGGATATAGCCAGCATTGGTGACACATGCCTTTGATTTCAATACCAACCATAGAAGACCTGGAGGTCTGCACAGACAGGCCGTGACGAGGCAGTCACGTAGTTGGGTTTATGACCAATGAGAAGGCAGAACAGAACTCTATTTAAAAACAAACGCACAGGAAGTAGCTCCTTTTCGGAGAGGTCTCTTGGCGGAAGAAGCTAGCCAGCAGCACGCGGGTAAGCTCCTAGCTGTGACCTCTTGGGCTTTTATCTTTACCTAGGCTCTGTGTTTCTTATTTAATAAGACGGTTGGTTACATCTACATTTGGCGCCCAACGTGACAAGAATCCATTAAAAACCACTTGACTTGGCTTGCCGGCGGGTCCAGTTTCCTGCCCGGGCAGACGGCTCCCTAGTCCAGGCGGCCGGCTCCCTAGCCGGGGCCCAGGCCCAAGCAGTAGCTTAACGCTGGTGCTACAAACAACTCAGGCCTGCCCTGCCGAACTGGGTACCTGCCTGTAAAGCCAACGCACGTGGTCGGAGTTTAAGGAAGCTGCAGCCAAGGCTTAGCAGCCCAGGATTGACTCCGCTCAAGCCGCAACACGTGGCTGGATTTAAGTTTTTAGTAGCTTGCTTTCTTGCTTGCTCTCTTGCTCACTTTCTTGCTCTCTCTCTCTCTCTCTCTCTTGATTCACCTCGGACACTAGGTGGCTGTTTTGAAATTCGCTCGGATTTCTACTGTTCTGCGCAGATTTGGTAAGTCAAGTAACATATCAGATATTTTAAAGGAAACTATTTAAAAGAGAAATTTTTTCCACATTTAAAAAAATGGGTTTTCTGTGTGCATTGGAAGAAAATTGGGCTTTGTTTGCAATTTTAGGCAGTGTGACAATGGAACAACTCTATGGGATGATTAATATTGATCTGATTATGCATTTTATTACTATCTTTATACTCATTTTACTATTTAAAAATTTAAGTGCCAGGATTACAGTTTTAGAAAAACTTGTTAAACCTGAAAAAACTCAGACAGAAGAAATTAAGAGTGAAGTTGTGGATCCTAAGGTTACAGAGAGAAAACCTGTTTTCACACAGTCACCCTTAATTTATCCAGTAACCATACAGCAGTCGCCTGATCAAATGACTACCCAAAATAATTGGGCTCCAATTGACATGTTGGATTTACGAAGGTTTAAGGAGGCAATAGTGTCTTATGACATGCATTCCCCATATGTAAAGCAAATGTTAAACTCTTTGTCAACATATAATAGGATTACACCACAGGACTGGTGGCAGCTGGCACAGGCTGTTTTAGAGCAAGTCAGAAATTTCAGTGGCACATATACTTCAAGGAGGAAGCTAAAAACATAGAAAAACAATGGAGGGATAAAGGAATACAAATCTGCCAGGATCAACTTATTGGAGAAGGCCAATACACATCAGTACACACACAATGTTTATATGATGTCCAAACCTTAATTCTATGTCGAACGGCAGCCTTGAATGCATGGGACAGAGTTGAGGAACCAGGAAAAAAAGCTGAGTCATTTACAAAGGTTACACAAGGCCCAAAAGAATCTTTCACAGATTTTTTACAAAGACTGGCTTCAGCAGTGAAGAGAATGGTCCCCGATTCAGAAGCTAGTCGGATAATAATTGAATCTTTGGCCTTTGAGAATGCGAATGCAGCATGTAAAAGAATAATCAGGCCATTAAAGGCAAGATCTGCACCCTTGGAAGATTGGATTAGAGACACAGTTAATGTGGAGGATCATGACCATGATGATATGTGGGTAGGAGAAGCAATTTCAAGGGGTTTGAGGAATGTTAGATGTTTTGGATGTGGTAAGCAAGGACATTTGAAAAGGGACTGTAAACAGGTCATTCCTAGGAACAATGTTTCTTCAAGGAACAATGGGAACAGAATGCCCCTTCCTTCTGGAGTATGCAGAAGGTGTGGTAAGGGAAAACACTGGACCAATGAATGTAGATCAACAAGGGACAGACAAGGTAATCCTTTGCCTCAGTCTTCGGGAAACTCCCAGAGGGGCCTCTTGGAGGCCCCAACAGCAAATCCAGTTCAAACCTTTCCTGTGGTCGTAGAGGAAATCCCCGCTCAGCGTGATTAAATAACCAAATGCCTATTGGAATAAATCATGCTGGTCAGGATGATGAAACAGAGAGAATAGAAAATTCAGGAAAAAGCATAAAGAAAATTTTTTGGCAAACTTCTATTAATGAACAAAGACCAAAATTAACGATAAAAATAAATGGTGTTTTGTTGTCTGGTCTGGTAGACACAGGTGCGGACATTACCATAATTGCACCAGAATTTTGGCATCCAACTTGGCCTCTTCAGGAGGTAAATGTTCAACTGTTAGAAATTGGGACATTATCTCAAGTAAGACAGAGTGCAAGATGGCTGGAATGTATAGGCCAGAAGGACAGAGAGGTAAATTAAAGCCATATGTGGCTAACAAAGCTACGAACCTGTGGGGTCAAGACCTGTTGCAACAATGGAATACTCAGATTAACATCCCTCCAGTCTCAGAAACAAATAATAAATTAGCACATGTTTCTGAGAGAAATATTAGAAGGCATTATTCAGAGTGGTCACCAGCCATCCATGTTATACAAGAACAGGGCACAACAACTGATGATCTCCCAAAGACACCAACAGCTCTACCTTTAAAATGGCTAACAGACAAGCCTGTATGGGTTCAGCAATGGCCTTTAACAACAGAGAAGCTCCAGGCTTTAGAAGAGCTGGTAGAAGAGCAGTTAAATGCTCAGCATATTGAAGAATCAACTACCCCTTGGAATTCTCCTGTATTTGTTGTTAAAAAGAAATCTGGTAAATGGAGAATGGTAACAGATCTTAGAGCAATTAACAAAGTAATTCAGCCAATGGGCTCTCTACAATCTGGAATTCCTTTGCCTACTCTGTTACCAAAAGGATGGCCTCTCATAGTTATTGATTTAAAAGACTGTTTCTTTTCAATACCCTTACAAGAAAAAGACAGAGAAAGATTTGCTTTCACAGTGCCTACTTATAATAATTCTCAACCGGTTAAAAGATTTCAATGGAGGGTCCTACCACAGGGAATGTTGAATAGCCCAACTCTGTGTCAATATTTTGTACAACAGCCATTAGAAGTGATACGTAAAAAATTTCCTAAATCTATAATTTATCATTATATGGATGATATTTTACTAGCTGACTCAAATGCAGATACTTTAGAAAGAATGTTTGAAGAAGTAAAGAAAATTTTGCCTTGCTGGGGATTACAAATTGCTCCTGAAAAGATACAAAGAGGAGATTCTATTAATTATTTAGGATATAAAATAGAGCTACAAAAA
>CABHPQ010168547.1:33454-57716 GCA_902168405.1 Peromyscus aztecus | reverse complement strand
ATTGCCCTGTCCTGGTTGATTTTTTGTTTGTTCGTTTTTGTTTTTGTCAAAAAACTGATTTTCTGATTTTCTTTGTCATTTATTTTTCTCCGTGGCTCTTTTTTTGCAGGGGTTATTAATTTGCTGTCTCTATTCTACTTATATGAATCTAGTTTGGGTGTGAATTTTTAAACTGCTTTAATTGTGTGCTGTAGAACCTGATACTTGGGGGTTTTTATCTTCCTTTGTTTCCCCTTTGATCCAGGAGTTGTTCTGGGGCATCCTTCTTGGCCGAAGAGCCTTTTTGTGTATTTCTGGTAAATTCTCATCTTATTCCTTGTGATTAGAAAACTAACAGCTATTTCTTTGTTTTCTTTGCTGCCTAATATGTTATCAGTACTCTTGAATAGTCCTTGTGAGCTCAGAAGAAGGTAGATGTTTGCTTCCCAGTTTGATAGAGATCCATAATATCTAACTACTGACTATATAATTAGGACTAGGCCTTTTGTGTCTTTTTTAAAGTATTTGATCTGCTTTTCACTAAGAGAGGTGTTTTAATGTGTTCTCTTCATGTGTTTCTCTCTGTGGCTCTCTTGTAGTTTCTGCTTTAAGAAAGTACTGCTTTCATACAAAGATATTCACATCCATTGTGAGCTTAATCTTTAGTATTATAGAATGAACTTACTTATCTTATTTGGTGCTTTTGAGCCCAAATTCTACCTTGTCCATTTTTTATTGTGCGGCGAGCTCCTCAACCAGCGAGGAAGAAGGACCACCACGCGAGGATTCTTCTCAGATCACACTTTATTGGACCACCTCTTGGTTAAGGGAGAGCTGGAGGTGAGGGGCCCGGGGCACTACTAGGCGGCTGCTTATATGAGGATTTGAATGGATGGGTCAATCTATGATTGGATCCCGCCAGAATGCAAGCACAGAGAGCCACGGGATAGGCTGAGGACATAAGGCTGTGACTATGTAACCTGCGCATGCGCAGACCTTGGCACGAGTGACTCAAGATTATAACCATATATGGAGTTGTTTACTACTGGGCTGCCAGGGGCCAGCGCCATCTTGGAATGGCGGCTCCCTGCATTATTGTGTGTATTTCCTACATTGGAACTATGTATTATATAAGAATGATTACACATTCATCCAGTGGGCATGTGCCCTGTGTCAGCCAGCTCCCCCTTCCCCACAAGCCTGCTGTAGCTTCATGACTGACTCTGGGGAAGTTCAGTGGAAGAGACATATGCTTCCTCTTGGAAATGCAGAACCCACCCTATGCTTCTGCTGAATCTTTATTCTATTGAGAAATTATAAAGAGGATATCCTGGGGTAGAAAGTGAGAGCCCTTAGGAAAGAACCAACATCAAACCTACCTGCAGGTGAATTGAGCAAGCGAAGCCTTTGCAGGATGTCAGGGCTGTTTGAGGTTGTAACACATCTAACCAAAGTTAGCTGATGTATTCTGGTTTTATTTTATTTTTAATATAGGGTCTTACTCTTTAGCTCTGGCTGGCCTAAAACTCATTTATCTAGACCAGGCTGGCCTCAAACTTTTGATATGTATTTTTTTTAACCCACCTTTTAAACATCTTATATGTATAGGTGTTTGGCCTGCAGGTATGCCTGTGTACCCACATGCAAGCCTGGTACCCACGGAGCCCAGAAGAGGGTGTCAGATCTTCCAGAACTGGAGTTACAGACAATTGTGAGCTGCCTTATAGGAGCTGGGAATTGAATCTGGGTCCTCTGTAAGGGTGGCATCTCTCCAGCCCTCTGGTGTATTTCTTGGTCTGTATCCCAAACCTTTCGGAAGAGCTGTACATTAGCTGTGTCTCTCCTGTGGCTCTGTTTTGTGAGCAAATCTGAAAGTGATATTGATGTGACTGGTTCTCGGCTGTTGAAGTACTTTGTTATATTTGCTGGATTTTATATTTTATCTGATCCTTTTTGTGATCTCTTTTTTATCTGGAACATTTGTGGTTTGTTCAGCTGTTACATTTATGACAAAGTTTTTAAAATTAGTCCTGCTCCTGTTCCTTACAAAGGCCTCTGTTAGTTCATTCGTTCTGGAAAACACCTGTTCCCTGTGTGCTTGAAAGTGTGCATCGCTTCGCCTTCCTCCATTGTCTGTGTTTGTTGGTTTGGTGTGGTACTTAGACAAAAAAAAAAAAAAAATTCCGTGCATTTTTATTTTTTAACCTTTCTCATTATGTCCTTTAGTCTTAGATCTGTAATAAAATGTGTCCAGTGCCACCCCACTGATATTCTCTGGTCGTCTCTGAACCTTCCTGAAGTTTTGGTTTGTATCAGTGGCACTTGACTTGCTGCTGTTTGATAAAAGTGACTTACTTTCCCTCTTGAGTTCTTGGGAAATGCCCCACTGCTGTTAGCTGTGTGTGCCATCATTGAAATGCACTCCTACCTTGATTTCTTAGGTTTGTAAGCACCTTTGCCTTCTGATGTGGGAGCCCAAAGATTTTATTTATAGAACCAGTAGTTTACCAGGATTTCTCAGTAGACCTTAGTACAGAGTCAGCCAGTTTGGCTTCAGATGTTCTTTGTGTCCTAGGAATTTTCTGAGATTCTGGTTGAAATACCTGTTTGAGGGGTTGTTTTCTCCTACGTCTTTGGAGGATCCCAAGTATGTGGAGTCAGTCTCCTGGCTGCCTGCCATTTAGTCCAGAAGGGTTTGCCTGTGGTGATTCTCCTACAGACTTTCCAGCAGGCAGGAAAGAATGATCCATGAAGAAACAGGAGTGAAACTCCTGGCTCAGCCCGATTTTATTGTAAGTGCACTGGACCACGATTCTAGAGTCTGGCCCAGATCATTTTGCTTTAGTCATATTTAACACAGCACAATTTTGGAAAAAAGTATTCAGATAACAATTAACTCAGTCCCAAGTGCACAACAATTTAAGATATGTTTATACTGAGTTTCTTTACAAAGTTCATCTGGCTTCTTTCATGAGAATGGGCACTGCTGACTCAAACATAGTGCCCGAGGTTTAGGGTCTATGGAGTTTGACTGAAGTAAACATAACGCCTGTGGGTGTCAGGATTGGCCTGGCCCTAAGAGAACAGAAGTCACTTGGACTGTTGTAAAACACAAATGACATCACTCATAAGAGTGGGTTTTATGGTCCAAAAGCAATGCTCAAGATTTAGAGGAAAAGGTCTGGGATAAGTAAAAACATAAATTCTGGGAGATGCGTGCAGAACCTGTCTCATTAGACCCCAAAGAATGGCCAGGTTGTAAAACTACATCATTCCTAGCTTTCCAGGAAGAACAGCTGTGCACCTCATTCCACTGAAGAGGTAAGTTGTGTGTCTAACTTCTCCAGTGCTTTTCTGTGTGCACAAGGCCTTTTTGCCCTCTACACTTGCCTTTGACCATGACAAGGAGCAGTGAGGGAATACAGAAAGGACACACCTACAGAAAAACTGGGGTCAGGTGGGCTGTCATTGCTCTGGTGGAGGGTACCAACTATGTAACAGCCTAGAACCTCAGTGTGATTATTACCTACAGCACCTGGGGAGAGGTTTGCTGTCTTGGTCAGAGGTCTCTGGGTAAGTGTTCTCAGTCTGTAAACATCCAGGAGGAGGAAGTTGTAGTTGATTAGTTTTGTACACACTGGTCAGTCATCAACACTGTCAATATTTGCACTTGGACCAGAGAAAGTCTTTGCCCCTAATTCTGAGCCTGACCCATATGGGGAAGGCTTTGCCAATTTTCCATGGATGTGAGACATTGGATCATGACATGGCCATGGCCATGTCAACAATACACATTCACTCAGGACTTCATCTGCTCTTTACACATTCACTGAAGGCTTTGGCTTCCCACAACATACAGTAGCAGTGGTGGAAGCTCAGGCTTTTGTTTCTCTCTGAAACTTGGTAAGTAACACCTTCACTGTTCACATCTATGTAAGCATTCTAGCCTTCTCTACACCCACTGCAATGGCACATTATTTATAGCACTCTAGGGCTTTGCTAGCCTATATCTCCAAACTCCTCCATATTTCTCCCACCAATCAGCCACATGATCAGGTCTGTCATCGCAATAACCCCACTTCTGGTACTGATCTCTATAGTATTTACATATTGCTGCAACAGAATTTCTGACAAAAGCAACTTAAGGACGGATTTCTCTGGCTCATGATTTAAGAGAGGTTCATCATGGTGGAAATGTGATAGTAGGTGCTGCACCCTTAGGGTTATAGTGCCATAATGGTTCATCAAGGTGGTTTAGGGCATCATAGCTGAGCAGGACTTTTGGTTGCCTCCTTCCTTTGGATACTTACCTGGTGCTTTATGGTACCATGAAAACTAGTCCTCAGTGAGGAGGCATTCAGGTCAGTTCCAGCTCACGTGTCTCTGGTCCCTGAGTTTGAAGTGTATGGTGTTTTCAGCAATAGAGACTTTCCTTTCACTCCTGTGGGTGGCATCCAAAGGCATTATTAATAGCCTGTAATGCTATTACATTGAGACCCTAACCAACCAGCAGCTCAAAAGAGGACTTTTCATGCCTGGTGTTAGGGGTTTTGTTAGATCGTCTTTGGCTTTTAGAGGGAACACGTCAATCCAAATGAAAAAATTTCATGTAAATTATGTATGTATGTAGACTTATTGCATGATAGGTTTGCTGTAGAGTATTATTTTAACGTGTGTTACTTTTGTTTATGTTGCATTTGTTTAACTCTGTGAACCTCTGTGTGACTGTGCCTGTCTAAAACACCTGATGGTCTAATAAAGAACTGAGTGGCCAGTAGCAAGGCAGGAGAAAGGATAGGCAGAGCTGGCAGGCAGAGAGACTATATAGAGGGAGAAATCTGGGAGAAAAGAGAGAAAAAAAGATGGAGGAGTGAAGAAATCAAGGAGCCAGAGAAGGAGGAGGACATCAGGGGCCAGCCACCCAGCTACATGGAATAAGGGTAAGATTTACAGAAGAGAATGGACAAAGCCCAGAGACAAAAGGTAGACGGGGTAATTTAAGTTAAGGAAAGCTGGCTAGCAACCGTGCAAGCTAAGGCTGGGCATTCATAATTAAGAATAAGTCTCTGTGTGTAGTTCATTAGGGAGCTGGGTGGGCGGGCCCCCAAAAGAAAAAAAGAACCAAAACAAACAACAACATAGGTTTTTTTAAGGTAGATAGTTAATAATATGATTCCTTATGACTTTTTCAGACTTCCTTATTGTTATTTTGTCTTCCTCTCTCCTTTTCTCTCCTTTTTTGATATTTTCTATTTTCTGTTTGCTATTTTGAGGGACACATGGAAAACATTAAAAACTATCATGTGGAGCTGGGCTCACTACTGCATGCCTGTAATCCTGGGCCTGGAGAGGCAGAGGGATCTTGTCTGAAGCTTGCTTGGGTTATATAGAGCAAGACCTTGTGTCAAAACAAACGTCAGTAACGACACCCCCCCCCCAAAAAAAGAAAAAACCAAACTAACAAAAACCCAACAATAATGAAACAACCACCAGCAGCAGCAGCAGCAACAACAAAAAGCAGTGATGTAGACAGATTCTTCCATCCACACAGCAGCTAGCATTGCCACGGTAACCTTTGTGCCAGGCCCTGTGCTAACCTCTCTCTACCGGTTAGGCTAATACCTTCCTGCTGGTGAAGAAGCGTTGTCCTGGGTGACAGCCTCCCACACACACCTCACCATGCTCCCAGGAATTAGCACAGTGGTCCTTGTCTTTGAAGTTTGGTGTGGCTGGATATCCCTCAGGGTGTCCTCATTATAGACCTGAATTCTTTCTGGTTGTGCCTGCACACTGATACGGTGCTGTGACTGTCATTATTTGAGATGTTTCCACTCTAATATCCTGTGATTTTAGAGCCAGCTTTATTTCTGCCTCGGCAGTTGTCACCTTTTCCTTTTGGGTACATCTTATGATGTGTGTGTGCCATTAATTCCCACAAGTCGACTTTGATACCTCCCTCCTCCCACCCACAGTTTTAAAATAGTATGTATTATAGCTGCCAGTGTGGCTCTGTGCTCCAAACAGTGATTCTTCAGGGCGGGGGAAAGTAGGACTTCGGAGGATTTGGGGATCAATTGGGTTTTGACAGCTCTGCGCTTCACTGACCCTTGGTGGGCTGCCTTGGGGCTTTAGCACAGTGGAACAGGCTGGGGCTGGATGTGCTGTCTCAGGCGTCTTCATTCCCAAAGCATGAGGGTTTGTGAGCCCTCCTTGGTGTCCTGTGGCACTTACTGCTCGCTCAGTAAGTGACCGAGAAGCTTCTGCCTCTAAAATGAATGGGTGTCAGGCTGGGGCCTCCAGGTGGAGGCAGGGCTTGTGCCTGCCAGTGTTTCCTTTCTTGGTGGAGAAGGTATTTCCTTGTTCAAGGTCAGAAACCTCTAATACCAAAAGACACTGACTTTAGCTCAGTTCAGCTTCCTTCATGGCACTTAGTGCTCTGTGCTGGCTGACATGATGTTACTTCATAGCAGAGATTCTCTTCAGAATCTGTTGTTTCCAAGACTGTTCTACCTATGGAGCTCAGGGTAGCCATCAGTTGAATTATTTGTAAATTCTGAGTAGTGGTCTTTAAAACCTGTAATATTTAATGTTCATGTACATGAAGTAAGTAATTGAGGTATTTTTCCGAAAGACATTTTCCAAAATATTTACAGTTATTTGTGGAGTCTGTACTTTCCTTCCATCTTTACATGGATTGGAGATTGAACTTAGGTTGCCAGGCTTGTGTGGCAGGAATCTTTACTCTATCAGCAGCCTACCTTTTGTTTTTATGTGGCTTCCTAAAGGACCCTACCCTCACCCCTTTGGAGACAGTCTCATGTTCCCAGGGCCGGCCTGACTCATTGTGTGGTGGATGACCTTGAACTTCTGATCCTCCTGCCTTTACTTTCCAAGTGCTAATATTACAGGTACGGGCCATCATGTACAGTTTATATGGATTGGGTGAGGATCAAACCCAGGGCTTTGTGCATGCTAGGCAAGCACTCTACCAGCTGAGCCACATCCCCAGACTGTATTCTCCTTTTTTGATAATGAGTCTTCCTTAGGTTTTTGTTGTTGTTGTTGTTTATTTGTTTGTGTTATTTGTTTTGAGACAGGTTCTCATGTAGGACAGACTGGCCTCAAATTCACTGAAGATGACCTTAAATTCCTGATCATTATGCCTCTACCTTCCAAATTTTGGGATTATAGGCAAATGCTACCATGCCTGGCTTTCTTCAATTTTCTTTAAGATTGATTTTTATGTGTACTTCTGTGTATCTGTGTATGGGGATGTGCACATGAGAGCAGGTGCCTTTTAAGATCAGAGGCATGGGATCTGGATCTAGAGTTACAGACTGTTATGAGCCACCCAGTGTGGGTACTGGGAACCAAATTCAGGTCCTCTGCAAGAGCAGTATGTGTTCTTAACCACTACGCCATCACTCCAGCCCCTTTCTCTAGCATTGAGAATGCTTGTGGTAATTCTGTTCAGGACAGGGAAGTGTCTCTTGATCTAATCCAGCTGGCTCATCCAGCCTTTTCACAAAGATCTCTAAATTTGAAGTCAGGACTCAGCTGCATTGCTAGCCTGTGCTGAGTGGCCAAGGTGAGCTACTGGCCTCCAGATGCTAGTGTCTCTTTTGTGAGATGAAGGTAGTGTCCTCCTGTAATTATAATGATATATAATGATTAAAAAAAAAAAAAAGACCTGATGTTGCAATATCTGGTGTGAACTTAGCACAGCACAAGAGTTTTATTGTTCGCATTTCTACTTGAAAGTAAGATAAGGTACATTTTAATTAAGCTAGTTTTATTTAGAAACTTAATAAGAATGACTGCACTACACTGTAATTACAGTTAAAGATTCCTGGGACTTGACAGAAAAACAAGACACGGGAAAAGGCTAACTTGTATTAACTCTGTGGAGCTGTGACTAAAAGTGAGAAACTTCTCATGAGGAATTTTCCACTAGGGAAGCCTATTAGTTCATTGCTTAAAAAAAAAAGAAAAGAAAAGAAATGTAGATGGGTTGGAGAGATGGCTCAGAGCTTAAGAGTACTGTCTGTTCTTCCAATCTGGGTTCAGTTCCCAGCACCTACATGGCATCTTATAATCTTCCATTAATTCCAGTTTAGGGGATGTGACACCCTTTTCTAACTTCCATAGGCACCAGGCACACAAATGGTGCACATTCATAAATGCAGGCAAAACACTCATACACATAAAGAAAGTAAATCTTTAAAGAAATTAATGTAGATTTGAAGTAGAGAAAAGGGACCAGAAGGTTGAGGTTGAAAACCTTGCTTGTTTTGGCTCTTTGGTTTTGGAATGGCTTGATGACATCCTGTCATTCCTTGTGAGACATGGCACCAGGTTATTTTATTTGGCAGGCAGACGTAGCAGTTTACTGAGATATAATTCACCTGGCAGATAGTTTACCTGTCGGAAGTGTTTGCTGATTTTTAAAAATCTCTGCATAGTGGAGCTGTGCAACCATGACAGTAACCACCCCCAAATGAAACAACACACCCTTTGCCTATGACACCCCTTCCTGCTTCTTTCTCCCCAACACTCTTGGCTTTGATGTCTTAAGTCTGGCTTGTGACATCAGAATGCCTGAGACAGAATAGTTTAAAGGAAGAACAGAGGTGTATTTCTCAATTCTGGAGAGTAGACCTGGAAAGTCAAGGTGCTGGCATCTGGTGTTATCCTTCCTGTCCTCACATGGTGGAAGTCTGTTTGTTGGGAAAGAATGTTGCATACTTGCTTGGCAATGGGGCAAAGAGAGAGATCCTACCCCACAGGCCCTTGCTTTATCTGTACCAGTTCACTTATCATGATCTACCCGAGCCCACAGTAGATGTGCTCGTCTTCCTCGTCCACTCCTTGTCAAGTCTGTGTTTCCGCACTCTGAAGTCCTCATCGTATGTGCCACACAGAGTCTCTTGGGCCTTGGTCTTCCTCTGAGGTTTTATTTTTGCAGTGTACACAGACAAAATAGACAAATATCTTGTTTGGAAAGGCCTGAGCTAATTAGAAGCAGAGTTGAATTCAGAACTATAGGTGAATCACCAAAGACTAATTTGGTTTTGTGTATGAAGAAATTGCTGAGTGTATAAAGCTGTCCCCTAGAGGATGGAGAGATGGCTCAGTGGTTAAGAGCACTGACTGCTCTTTCAGAAGACCTGGGTTCAAGTCCCAACATCCACATGGTGACTCACAACCATCTGTAACTCCAGATTCAAGGAGCTCTGTTGCTAGAGTTTTCCTGCCTGGCCCACAGTCAGGATAAATCTCTTTCACCTGCCAGTCCCACAGCCGCTCAGACCCAAGCAAGTAAACACAGAGGCTTACATTGCTTACAAACTGTATGGCCGTGGCAGGCTTCTTGCTAACTGTTCTTATATCTTATATCAATCCATTTCTATAAATCTATACCTTGCCACATGGCTCGTGGCTTACCGGCATCTTTACATGCTGCTTGTCCTGGCGGCAGCTGGCTGGCAGTCAGTGACTCCCTCTGCCTTCCTGTTCTTTTAATTCTCTCTGTTAGCCCCGCCTATACTTCCTGCCTAGCCACTGCCAATCAGTGTTTTATTAGCAACACATTTGCCATACAGAACATTCCCACAGCACTTCCCCCATTTTTTTTTTTCAAAAAGGAAGGTTTTAACCTTAACAAAGTAAATTACATATAATTTGGGAATTTGGGCGTAGCTTCTCTTACTGCTTCCTGCTGGAGGGGGGCGCTGTATCTTATGGGGATACAAAGAAAATTTTAGGATTATGGGATAGTCCATGAGGCTGTATCGTCTGAGCCAGTTGCCTTGAAACGGTTCTGGATGTTGGATCATCTGAGCCATGGTGTCATCAGAGACCTTCAGGTGGTCTTGGCTGGTCAAACCTGATGTATCTTAATCTGGAACAAATCCATAGCCTCTGGCTTTCTGTGGAAACAAAATCAGAGCCTCCTTTCCAAAGTAACATATCCTTACATCCAAATTTTGAAGTCAAGGTATCTTTAAAATATACATATTGGTTTAACTCAGCTTCCTTTACAATCAAATATCTCTCTGCAGTTAAGAATCCCAAAGACAACACAATGCAGATTCTCTGTGTGATATCCATCTTTACGTGGCTTATATTTTATACTACCTTTACTGTCTCTTTAAAGACTTCATTTTTCAAAACTATCTATTTCTTTATATAACTGTATATATTCCTTTTATCTCTTTGAAGCCTACGTACATTTTACACACATTTTAAAGCATTTAAAGTCTTGTTCCATCTGAATCTGTCTTATTGTGAACCTGTTACTTTAAACTGCAGCATTTCTAAGACTGTAAAGGTGCTGTGACTGCTGGCTCCGCCCACCTCAGCTTCCCAACATGGCGGTGATACGTTTACCATCAGCTCTGGGAGCCTTCGTGGGTCTATGCTTCTATCAAAGCAGCGTATAGCCCAGAAACCTCTTTTTTTTGTTTTGTACCACCATGCAGCTTAATGTGCCACTTGCAGAAGCTTTATTCCCGCCATACTGCAGGTTGAGCGCACACGTCAGGAACCCACCATACAGTAGCTCAAGCCGGCAAGCTGCCGCTCATTTGAGAGAGATAATTAGGAAGCTGATTTTAGCTCCGTTTTAGAATCTTTTCTCAGGTTTTAGGTGGAAATTCCTGCCCCACGGAGCTCTGATGCCCTTTCTGAGATACATGCCAACAAAACACTCATAAAATAATTTTTACATTATTATTACATAACAAATTATTATATTATAATAATTTTTATAATTAAAAATAAACAAAAATTAAGCTATCCATCAGTAGGAATTAGCTGCCCAATGAAGAACCTTCTAGAACTACATGCATTCTTGTTGCTTGTGGAGTGGCCTCTTCTCAAGATGTTTACACAATGCTTTTCTGTACCTGGTGAGAATAGGACTCTGAGGGTCTTCCATTTTGGAGACAGGCTGACCCCTACCAAAGCTGACAGTTTTATGACTTCTCTGGGTGTTGGGTGGTTGCTTTTCAGACAAGGTCTCACCATTGAGCTCAAGCTGGCCTGGAACTCACCATTCTCTTGTCTTTGCTGCTCTAATGTAGGGGTTACAGGCCTGGGCCACCACATCTGGCTTTTCGGTTTTATGCTAAACTGTTAAAGAATGGCAAGATAAGGTATCTTCCTTCAAAATGTTATCTTCTTTGAGAAATACACTTTTAATATAAAGAAGTCTATTTAACTAGCCTGATAGAAAACTTGCATTTCTCAAAACTTTTAGATATTATTGCTGCCTGAGGGGCCAGCCCCCAACAGTACAGGGCTCAAAAGGAAATCCACAGAGTCAGCATATACTAGACTTTTCTATCAGAGGGAGTTAGGGGAGACACTCACACTCTGTCTTGATGGTTTCCTTCTTTATTCTCTATTCTTCTCTGTTCTTTCTACTATATACTTTTTCCTACAGCTTATATACCCCAACAAAATTTTTCAGGCAATATAGGAATTATAATGTGGTTACATTCTGGTTTTCAAGTGAATGATTACAATGAATACAAAACAAACAGTTAAAAACAGCATGTTTTTTTTTAAATTTATTTATTTATTTTTCTTTTATCAGCTTGATACAGTACAAATTCTTATCCTAATAGTGAAATGTTTCACTGAGACTTGCCCAGTAATTGAGTAAAACCAAAACTTATTATAAGCCACAGTCATCCTAGGGTCCCCTCTGCTATGTAGCCTCCCTGGTTCTGTGGGTTGCAGTCTGATTGTTCTTTAACAGCACGTTTTTTATCCCTTACATGATTAAACATTTTAAGTATGACAGGTGAAAAACAAATTATCCCAAGAACCCACGTACATTCATACCCAAACAACTTGTTATAGATTAACAGTGTAAGCAAGCAAAGTATTCTTTTACTGGCAGGCTGCATTTTGCAGTTACAAAGAAAGGACCAAACACTTTATTACTTATCTTGAAAGCTAATCTTATAAGGAATCATAAAACTAAACTTTTATACATGAAAAACAATCAGTCAGCTTTACTTTAAATCTTGGGCTGCATACCCACTCATCAATAGTTTCTTATATCAGAAGATTGAGGGCAAAAATGGGCACAAAGAATTAATCATCACCTTTGATCATCAACCAAACCTAGGAAGGAAAGTACGTCAGCTAGCAACAATTGGGCCTGCTTTGTATTTTTGACCCTAACCTAATGAATCTATAACTCAGCTATGTGCCCTTGTGAGCTTTAGATTATTTTCTGGGGTTTTTCATCTCAAAGTTATTATCAAAACATCTGATCTAACCTGAAGTTATTTTGAGGCTTTGTTTCAGCTAATGATACACTCCAAAACCTGTGAACATACCTCCCAACATTAAGATTAGAAGAATTTAAACTAGCTAGGCTACTGGGACTCAATTGTTTTCCTTAATCATTAACCTAAGTGACAGTCTATATGACTCCTCAGTAGAAACTCATGTGTTCTAGCTGTGTGACACTAACTGGTTTTTATTTTTTATCATCAAAACTCAATTTAAACTAACATTATTATTATCAATTAGACAGTACAGCTTAGGAAGAAATAATCTTCATAATAATCCACAGGTGAAAATGTCCAGGTGAATGGGATGTTTCCATGAGATAAACACACTACATTACAGGCAGTGAGGATCTCCCTACCCTCATTCACACCATGCCAGATACCAAAGAAAGATGGCAGTGGCAAACATGTAAAGGCTCAGGAGGAGCAAAAGACATTCTGGAGTCTGTGGTCTCAGGGCCTTGCCTATCTGAGAGTCAACTCAGGGAGTTGCCTCCTATTGGGCTGACACCCTGAACTTCAATTGCCACCTGCTGCTCCTCTAACATGGCCACTAGCAAGATATATTTATTTTTGTGTGTATGAGTGCTTTGCCAACATATATGTATATATACCATGAGCATGCCTGCTGCCCACAGAGGTCAGAAGTGGGTATCAGATCCTCCTGGAACTGGAGTTACAGATGGTTGTGAGCCTCCATTTAAGTGATAGGAACCAAACCCAGGTCCTCTGCAAGAACAAGTGTTTTTAACCACTGAGCCCCAAACTTGCATTTGTTATACATAGAACACTCTAGTTAACGTTGTAGACTCTCGATTCACCAGATCTTTGTCTAGGTGTCATTTTCATAGCATTGAGTTTGTGGCCCAGGACAGTAACTTTAGCCTTCCTCAGCCTCCTCATCCGGAATTTGGGGTCAGGAACAGTATTTAGCTGTTAAGATTCTATAGTTTGTCTCATGCACAGAAGAGCTCATTGAGTGTTTCAGGGTTATAATAATATAGTAATAATTACATGATAAATAATAAAATAATGTCCTTATTGCTTCAGGGAGGGAGGAGAGAAGTGGATGGTTATTAACAACAAGTGTAACCTCATATTTAAATTTCTCTTAGAGGAAACACGAGAATAGAAGAAGCATGTGAAATGTATACCAGAGCCGCAAATATGTTCAAGATGGCCAAGAATTGGAGTGGTATGTATGATATTTGTCTACTTCTCAGGCAAACACTTTAAAAAATAATTCTGTAGGAAGACAGGATTGTGTATTCCCTTTAAAGAGTGAGACTGTTGGTCCCAAAGGCAGGCATTGATGCTGAGAGGATCGTCATCTCAGGTAACTAACCTGGTTTCAAGGTTGAGCACTGGGACAATGTCTGCCTCAGTTTCTACAAGCCACCAGTGCAGTAGGCTTACAAAATCTGAAAGAAGCCTTTCCTAGACTAGGAAAGGTAGGTGTGCTTCTTAGAATTGTATTCCAGTAAATACAATGCCATAATTATAGGAAAACTCATTGAGAACTAACAACATGGATAGAAATGGCCTTAGCATGAGTTGAGAATTTCAAAACAATTCTCTACTCTGAATTCACTGAGAACTGAGTGACAGTGAGAGATCTTTACATAAGCCCCATTAGCTAACACATTCTTTAAAGTAAGTCTTCACACTTAGGATCCTTCTCCTTATCGGAGGGGATTGCCCTTGCTAACACTAATTGGAGAGAAAAATACCTCTTTTTCCCTTGGAGAAAGAGACTTCTATAGCTCAGATGGTGATGGGATCTTTATGAAAGTGAATGTCAAGGCAGCCTTAGGCCAGAGAGAACATGGGTCTCCTGCTTAGCAAACAGCTGTTGTAAGGTGCAAAATGGCTCCTGCCTTTTACTAGCTGCTGTTTCCCATTGCCTTTAAGGCACACACTTTGTTTCAGAGGAGAAGATGCTTTTGAGCTGGGTGGATCTAAACGGCTGCATCTGGCTCTGAAGTTCCTTTATCAGCTTAGTTTGCAGTAGAGCTTTAGTTAAAAGGGAGATGGAAGGGTCTCAGAAGCACTTAGGCCCACATTGTATTTTACTGAAGAACAAATGGAAGACAAACAGAATCGTCCCAGCAGTCCATCTTTTCTGTTCAAGTCCTGTAATCCCAGATGAAAGGGGATCTTACCCAGGAATGCTTACCTGTTTCCTCTGAAGGTCAGATCCTAGGAAATTCACTTGGAGAGGCCCTTGTTCTCTATGTACCTGTAGAGGCCTTCCATGTACCCTGCTGCTGTCTGTTGCCAGGGTAGTCCCAATGTCCCCAAGTTATTCCCTTTCTCAGTTTTGTTTTGAGACAGTGTAACTGACTATGTAGCCCGGGCTGTCCTGGAACTCATTATAAGCCCAGCTAGGTCTTGTACTTGGAGCCATCTTCCTGCCCCATCTCCCAGGTGCTAGGATAGTAGGCATGTGCCACCATGCTTAGCTCCCAGTCAGTCTTACTGAGGCAGAGTAAGTCAGATCATGCATTGGGTCTGTACACTGACCTTCCAGGACTGTCTTCGTCCTTTTTCTGATCTCATCTGCTCGTGCTCATGCGCCTGGCTCCTACCCCAGAGCCTTGGCATGTACTGTTACCTCTATCTGCATACTCTGCCCTTGTTGGTTCCTTTCTTCAGGTCCATCTTCAAATGTTACCTTCTCAGCCAGCTCTCTTTTGACTACCCCTTATAAGCAACAATCTACTTCCTGGAAACTCACTACCCTTCCCCACTAGCCACATTACCACCTAGCAAAAAACATGGTGTTTTAGTTATTTATATTTACATGTATTCGTCACATAGTGGCCCTCACTAGCATGTTCTTTTGAAGGTCAGAGTGTTTATGTATTCCCATTATGACTGCATCTCCAGGGTCCACATCATGTCTCTGATGTGGTTCAGTATATTTACTTGGTAATTGAATAATAAACATGAGGCCCTGAAATTAAAGCAGTGATACACCAGTGGTGATCGTGATACCATTTTGTCTTTTATAATTTTAAAAGTTCTTTTATAATGATTAAGCTAATGCTTTTCAGCCACTATTCAAACTAAGCCTGACAAGTAGGGTAACTTCTCAGCTGCCATTCTTCTGTAAAGACTCTTCCAGATCGAGAGAGGCTTGCCCTTGTTAGCAGTGGCCAGAATATGTGTTCCAAGTAATAAAGTGGTGGCATGAAATGGTAAAACCAGCACCAACTATTATCTTGGAGATTGAGGTAGACCGAAGGAACCGGCTGTTGTGCTGTACCCCCAGCAGGAAAAGGATAGGCCATGATTGGTTCTGGGACAGTAACAATCTGTTACTGGTGGGATTGTAAAGTGAGAAATGTGCTGGAGTACAGGGATGTGCTCAGGAAAGATTTGTCTGCAGTAACGAAAGTGGCAGCACAGTGCTTCCGGAGCCAGGTCCTCCCAAAACTTCATGTCAGGTCCAGGTCACTACATTCTTCCAAGGCAGAGCCCATCAAAGCTCCTGATCAGCTGGCTTATTCCTGCAGCTAGCTTGGCCTTGGCGCTTCTCAGTCTTTTACCTCTTATGTGGCTCTCCGCTTGCCAGCAGGGATTATTCTGATCCAACTCTAGCTGTAAGGCTAGTTCTCATTGGTCAGTGTCTCCCTAGTCCTTTTCTGCAGCTGGAACAAAACACCTTTATCTGAGTAATTTATAAAATACAGAAATATATTGCTGCCAACTTGGGAAGCAGAAGAGTCCAAGATCCAAGATCGAGGTGCCAGCAGATTCAGCATCTGGTGTAGACTTCTCTTTGCTTCCAAGATGGCATATTCTTGCCTCATCCCACAAGGCTACTTGCTCCTTTCAGTATCTTCTATAATGGTACTAATTCCACTCATATGTGTGAAATACTCATGGATTAACAACTTCCTTAAAGGCCCTGATGGGTAATACTATCACATTGGGTATTGGATTCCAAAATATGAAGAGTGGGGGGCACCAACATTCAGACCACAGCAGCACCCATGTTGTGCTAGGTAGTAAATGTTTCCTAAATTTCATGTGTACTCTTGTGTCAGAAACAGAGGCACAGGACAAGAATTGAACTGGAGCAGACTACAGGGTTTGTATGGCTTCCTTTCCTTGATGATGATCAGAGGTCCACATGGGAATTAGGTTAATACCTGTGGAGAGGGTGTTTGGGACAAGAGAGACAGCTTTCACAGAATTAGATGTTTTGTTTCTTACAGGGAAATTTGAAGCAAGTGGTTACTTAGCAGAGTGCACTGCTTTGGAATTGTTGGTACGGTCTCTAGCTGTGAGCAGAATACTCAGAAGAGCTTGAAGGAGGGGAGGCTCACTTAGCTCACGGGTTCAGGGGCTCAGTGTGTGCTTGTTGGGTAGAATGTCATGGAGTGGGGGTGGTGGTAGAGGGGCTTCTTTGCCTTATTGTGGACCGGAAGTGAGAGCAAGGAAAGGAAGGTGGCCCTGACAAGCCTCAACCCCCAAGCCCAAGAGAAAAGGAAGGAAGGTAGCCCTGACAAGCTGCAGCCCTCAGTGACCTTGTTTTTTTGCTTAGGCACACCTCTTGAAGCTTCTAGAACTAACCAAAATAGCACTGCCTGCTAGAGAGCAAGCATTCAGACCATGAGCCTGGGCACATGCCTGTCTGTAGTTCTGACACTTGGGAGGCTGAGGTGGAAGAGGATTGTGAGTGGAACTTCAGGGAAGGCAAGATCCTGTCGTAACAAACCACATCATATCTTCTCCCAAGGATTTTAAACTTTAAGTCAGTGGTTCTCAACCTGTGGGTCACAACTCCTTGGAGGTCGAATGACCCTTTCACATGGGGTCACCTAACACCATCAGAAAAACACAGATGTTTACTTTACTATTCATAACAGTAGCAAAATTACAATTATGAATTAGCAATGAAAATAATTTTATGGTAGGGGTCACAGCATTAGGAGGGTTGAGAACCATTGCATTATGGTTTTAATGCCATTCTAAGTCATGATTTTCCTAGTGGAGCAGATTCAACATAACACCTGCGTGACATGGGCACTGGGACTGAGAAATGAGTAGATGAACAGCCTTGGCTTCAGTGCTTGGCCTTTAACTGTGTGAGGCTGACTACCACCTATTGGGCTGATCTTATAGTATGGGATAGAGCTCAAGAGCCCAAATGTTGGCTGTCAGTCATTGAAGGGTGGGCCAGAGAAAGGTGGCTTGGTGTCCAGGATGACTGGCAGATCCTTTGGAACTATCAGGGAAAAGTGACCAACACCCAGATGCACTTGTCTTGATACCCATGGTCTCTGGCTGCAGGCCTTTTTTAGAGACCTGTACCTTTTCCTGTGGGCCCTGGAGTCTTCTTTGGGAAGGCTGTTCCTCACTATTAACTGTGGCATCTTCTTCAGCTGCAGGAAATGCGTTTTGTCAAGCCGCCAAGCTTCACATGCAGCTTCAGAGCAAACATGACTCTGCTACGAGCTTTGTCGATGCTGGAAATGCTTACAAGAAGGCAGACCCTCAAGGTAAGGCCACTTGGTGGCTCTGTGTCACTGGCCAGCAGCATTTCCTGTGGTGTTGAAGTTGGTATGCCATGCTGAGTCCTGGTAATAAGAATTCTTGCATTATGAGATAAAAAAGAAATTTTGGTCATTTTAATAATGTCTACTCTAATCATAAAGACATCAATTTGGAGGAGTTAAGGGACATTTGAGACAGTTTTTCATCATGTAGCTAAAGCTGGCCTCAAACTTGAAGTTCTGTATTCTCCTGCCTCTGCCGCTCATGTGCTGGGATTACAGGCACCTTATCTCATCTTTTTGAATTATGTTCTTGAACCAAGAAGGAAATCCTGGTGTTCCCATCCTCCTAAATGTATTTCATTTAGTGAAGGAATATAGTATTCAGTGGTTAAAAAGGTGTCTTAGCCACACGGTACTTTTCATTGTTTTTCTAGTTGCTTTTCAAAGCTTTTTTTTTTCTTTTTTTGGAAAGAATATTGGACATTAAATTAGTAAAATTCTTGCAAATGTTACTTCTTTTTGGAGGATGATTAAACTAAGGTATTAAAATCCCATACATGCACATGGTTATCTTTAAGTCGTCTTTTATCTAAACTTCTAGGAATATAGTCCAAAGAAAAATGTCATCAAGTTTTTTCGTGTAAAGATCAGTCATGGTTTTATTTCCAACAGTGAAAAACTGGGCACAGCAGGTGTGAGCAGAATGACTCCATACTGTAGGATATCACACAGGCGTCCAAGCCCCTGGTTTGGGGCTGGCTGTGGTGACACACACCTATGACCCCAGCACTTGGGAGACTGAGGCTGGAGACTTGGGAGTTGCAGACCAGCCTGGGATATGAGACCCTACCTCAAAGAAACCAAAGTGCTTGGTTTCATAGAATGTTTGTTGACCTGGTAAATGGTCACATGCTAATTAAATTAAGGAACCGAGTGTTGTGTGGCCACAATTTCTGAAAAAACCCTTGTGCGTGTAGAAACACATCCAAAACACTGGAAAGTGCTGAAGTGGGAATGCCGGGCTTGCGTGGAGTTATGGATAGGCTCTCTCTGTGTCTTCCTGTAATTTGTAAGGTATAGCGGTGAGTGTACATTTTTAAATACACTTTAGGGAGAAGTGGCTTTTCATTTTTGTTGTTCTAGTCACTTTTCTGTTTCTCTGGTCAAGCTTGGCCTCCTTGCTCCCTTTCAGACTGAAGGCAAACTTGGTGCTGTGGGCTACACTCTTCTGTGAGAGGACAGCGTCTTAGGAAACGAATACAACTTATTAGCATTGCCATTGTAACATTTTCCCTTGGTTTCATGGATACGTATACCATTGTAACTTTTATGTGACTTTCAGTATACCAAAAGTTAGCGTCTTTGAGCAGTATGCCATTTACATATTTGGCTTAAGAGCTGAACAAGCATTACAAAGTGCTTTTGATGTTGGCTGCATGAAGAGTGGAGACTACTGAAGTGGTCTTCCTTGTGAAGAAGTGATATTTGCGAAAATGAATATAAACACACATGATATTAATGAAGACTGGATTTGCCTTGTATAGTAGCAGGTGTGATTTACCAGTGTGGGCGGCAATCCCTGTGGTCTGTTTCCTTTGTAATAGAATCTGCCACCTTGATGAACACCCCCCCCCCCCAAGAATTACTGAACCAGTTACTACTGCAGCCACACTGCTTTAAATACCAGTGCAGCTGCTAGGAACAAAGCCACACTAATGAATCTGGACTGTGCATGATTGTGTCTGCTCCCACTAACCAGCCTGCCCACCCGCTACCTAAAATTTTACCTCCTTACCATCAGTAGCAGCCAGGAAACAGGCTCAGCTGAACCCTCTTTCACTGAATGAATTTTTCATTGTTTTTCTTAAATGCCCACGCTTCAGAGGCTATCAACTGCTTAAATGCAGCCATCGACATTTACACAGACATGGTAAGACATTGCATTGCTTGAATGGCTGTGGGGTGGAGTCCTTGAGCTGCTTTAGAGTTGCATTTTTTCCTGTTCCCAAAATGATTGGTGTTTGTGTAGGTAAAGCAGGTGTATGACTCTGCTTTCTCCCCTAGGGAAGGTTTACAATCGCAGCCAAGCACCACATCACGATTGCAGAGATCTATGAGACTGAGCTTGTGGACATTGAGAAGGTAAGCACGGACCACGCTCATGAGCTTGGTGCAGAAGGTGGATGCTTGGCCTCTTAGGAATCCACTCCTCCTCTTTCCCAGCTGACTGGAATGGTCCAGAATCATTCCAGGTGTCCTGGAGGAGACTGCCTGGGCCTAGCTGGCTGTGTAAAGAGACGGTTTACCTGCAGTGCCGGGGGTTTCCTGAGCTTCCCTGATGTTGGTGCTGTGAGTCATGTCAGAATGGTCGGAAGACTTTCCACCTGTGCTGAAGTTCTCTGAGGCTCTGGAGAGGTGGAAGGCAAACTCTGCATCCTCGGTCAGCGTTACCCACTTAGCATCACTGCTCTCATCTGTGGCCTGCTTGCCAGCTTTTCTTCTTGGGTCCCACAGTCATCCCTGAGCCAGCAGGTTGTAGACCAGATTCTCGTCTCAAGTGCCGCCCCTACTCCTGAGGTCTCCAGTCAGCAGGCTTCCTTGCCCTTTCTCTAGGCCCCGTCTAGCTTGTGAAGAGGTTTGGTGGTACTGTTCTCACTACTCCCGTGTCTTAGCTCTTCTCAGGACCTGTCCCCAGTGATCAGAGCCCCCAGCTGGTCTCTCATGTCTGCTCCCTAGTTCCCTCATCCCAGACTCTCAAGCAGCAAAGCAGCCACAGTGAGCCTTGATACTGTGCCAGTCTGTCTCTACGGTCTTTTCTCTCTGTCTCTCTCTGTCTCTGTCTCTGTCTCTCTCTCTCTCTCTCTGTCTCTCTCTCTCTCTCTCTCTCTCTCTCTGTCTGTCTCTCTCTCTTTCTTTTAAGATTCATTTTAAGCTGTGCTATGGTGGTGCATGCCTTTAATCCCAGAACTCTGGAGGTAGAGGCAGGCAGACCTATGAGTTTGAGGTCACCCTGATCTACAGAGCTAGTTCTAGAACAGCCAAGGCTACACAGAAACCCTGTCTAAAAAAAAAAATAATAATTTTATATGTTTGGGTGTTTTGTCTACATGTGCCCTTGGAGGCCAGAAGAGAGTATTGGATCCCCCTGGAACTGAAGTTACAGATGGTTTGAGCCTCCCTGTGGGTGCTGAGAATCAAGCCTCAGTCCTGTGTAAGAAGTCAGTGCTGTTGACACTGACCTATCAGCCCGGCCCCTGTGTACAGCCTTTTGTTGACATAGGCTTCAGGAACAGCTGGAGACCTGCACTAGGTCTTCATGACCCACTGAGTTGCTCCTCCCACCGCACTCCTGTATCTCTGGGACCTCAAATTTATCCTGTTCTTTTGCTCTGTCCCCTTGCTCCAGCCACTGAGACCTCTACCCTGTTCCTTCCCTGTTCCAGAAGAGCTCCTGCCCTGGGACCTGGGTACTAGCTGTTCCCTCTGCCTGCCCAACTCTTCTCCACACATCCACAAGCTGAGTCCTTGTGTCCTTTATCACCTTTTCTAGCTCATGGCCCCCTAGTTAAGATTATAGACCCCAGGAGTACTTGTTCAGTTGAAACTCCCATAAACACACACTCCTTACTCATCCCCACCCCATTTTACAGCCACGTGTCACCTTTTATCCTGTGGCATATGCTTGTTCACGATTCTGTTGTTTCTGTCTCCTTCCCACCTCTGGTCTTGATGTCACAACTGCCAAGTTCTGCCACTACTTTTCTTATAGACCCCCAAGACCCAGGACGTAGTAGGTTCTAAATAAATCCTTATGAGTAAGCAAGCATACTGTGCCCTCTCTCTGACATAGTCAAAGATCCAGGAAGTATCCGAGACTGATATCATACCAGCTGCCACAATTGTTGTTTTCTGAACACAGAAATTGCTTTCATTTGCTTCATGCTGTTCACCACCCAACACACAGACACACACACATACACACACACATACACACACACACACACACACACACACACACACACACTGCCCCACTCCCTAGTCTCTTTTCTGGGGAAGCTCTGGTCTTGCTCTGAAGAGGGCTATCCCACGTGTGTGTGTTGGGTACATGGGGGTAATGGAGGCAGGGGTGGGTGGGGAATAAATAGAGTCCACAGTTTATCTCTGGTGTAGGATTAATAAAAGGATAGGAAGGGACAGGTCTGCTGTGACTGGGGCTTAATTTTCTCAGCAGTTGGGATGGACATTATCTTTTTACTCAGTAGAGTGGGTCTTATGGAGGACATGTAATATGCACAAGCATCATTCTGGGTTGCTATAGCAAGTTCCAGGCCAGTTCTAATGACACTGTGTAAAAGAATAAATAAGTAAAACTTATAATGGATATCTTCCTAATAAATACTAAGTTAGACCAAATGGTTAAGTATGGACTTCGCCCACGCTCCTGTGTGAGATAGCAGCTCCATATGGCTCAACTCAACCCTGTTCGTTGCTCTCAGTGAAAAACTAGGAAGAGGGTACCTCCCTTTCCCCAGGAGGAGGGTCTGTTGTTCAGGTTTTTTACAGGAGACATGGGTATTTTTTTTTTTTTTTTTGGTGCCCTGATCCCTTTAGTACAGTGGAAACAATGCTAAGCAGTTCAGAGAATAAGAACGACTCAGAGGGGGCAAAAGGATGAGGCCAGCCATCAAATCCGACGCCTCATGGAGGCCAAGCATGTACTCTACCACTAGGCAACACCCCAGGCCCAAAGGCTTTTCTCCCCCCAATCATAAATTTGCTGAAATTTTTTGGTCCTTTGTATTACTTGGATATTGATAGTAGGGGCCTTTTATTCATTCTCTTCTGGTTACTGAGCACCTGCCATATGGTGGGCATTATCATGGGTTCAGGGATGTGATGGTGAACAGCAGTCCTGGGCCTTCCCTCACAGAATTTGCTTCTGTGGGATATGGAACCATGTGTGTGACAGTTCTGAGAAAGATTCCAAGTGATTGTATTGTCCTGCTGCTTTTTGTATGGACTTTTGTATCTGTTAAATGGGGGTCATAGTATTCCTAACGTTTTTCTGTCTTGGCACTTTTACCCATTACCTTTAACTGCGTGTAGCTCACATGTTTAACCAGTGAAGTTAGTGTCTTATTGAAGAATTGTTCAAGGTGGGTGTTCTTGGGATGCTGCACAGTGCAGAGACTTCAGTAGTGTTGGCTCCATCAACTGTAATTACCGCTCTACAGACAGGCAGAGGGTATCCGATGCAGTTCTCAAGCCTGCTTTGTTCTATTTGGTTTCTTATTTCTGTGCCCAGCACCTTTAATCCGACTTTCTTGTGCCACTAGCTGTGTATTTGGGGCTTATTGGGAAAGCTTTGTGAATTAAGGCACAGGACTGCAAACCTATTGCTTGCTTGTGTACGTCTACAAGCCATCAAGGTGTTTTACTGCTTAATCATCAGAAGCAAAAACATTTGTGGCACATAAAAATCTTGTGAAACTGGGCCAGTGAGGTGGCTCAGGGGGTAAAACACTTGCTGTGTAAGCCTGAGGAACTAGTCCAATCCCCAGAACCCAGACAACGTGGAAAGGGAAAACCAACTCCACAGTGTCCACTGACTTCCACGGGCCTCTGACCCTCCCTTCCAAAATAAACTTTTTTAAATGTTTAAGTCATGCAAAACTGAAGTTTTACTGTCAATCTCAAGACACAGCACTTATTCTTATGTTGTTGGTGGCTGTGCTGTTATAGGATCACTGAGTACTTGCCAGCAGAACTCAATCAGCTCCTAAACCCCAAAGTAGGATTTAAGCCACTGCAGAAAATGCTTACCTGATCCATTTTATAGTCTCCTACAGACATACTTGTAGACGAATTTCTAAATGGTCTTATTAAATAAAAAACACGGAGCCAAATATAGGGGTGAAAGCCTTAGGATCAGGGAAATAGTGAGAGCCACCAACCAACCTTACCTCACCAGCTCTGCAGCTCCCAAAAGTGAGCTGCTTGCTGTCTACCCACGCCTTTATTGCCTTGCTGTTCTGCCCTCTCATTGGTTCTTAGCCCAGCTACCTCACTTCCTTGTCATTGCCTATCTGTACAGACCTCCAGGTCTCTATGGTTTTTACTAAAATTAAACGTGTGTGTCACCAAGCTTGGCTCTGTTCCCTAGTGTGGCCTTGAACACACAGAGACCCTGCCTGCCAAGTGATCGGATTAAGGGCATGTGCTACCACTGCCTGACTTTTATGTTTACTTAAAATGGCTTAAACTTTATTTATTAACATACAAATAAAATATCACCACATTTCAACACAAATAAAATGTCACCACACATACTGATGCCATTTGGGCCATAGAAGTCATTGATTGGTTTTCCAGGCCCTTACCTGTTGCCCCATAACTGCCTGAAAAGCAGCTAATTATTTCCAGATTCATCCTCATTAGGCTTTTTTTTTTTTTTTTTTTTTTTTTTTT
>CABHPQ010168547.1:0-33354 GCA_902168405.1 Peromyscus aztecus | reverse complement strand
TTTTTTTTTTTTTTTTTTTGAGACAGGGTTTCTCTGTGTAGTTTTAGCTGTTCTGGAACTCTCTCTGTAGACCAGGATGGCCTCAGATTCATAGAGATCCACCTTCCTCTGCCTCCCAAGTGCTGGCATTAAAGGAGTGTGTCACCAACGCCTGGCTCTCATCAGGCTTAATTAAAGCAGTATACACCATACTGTTCTTATAGCTGCTTTGCATTACTTTGGGGCTCTGGTAGTGTGTTCTACCTTCTGAAGTGTTGGGGGGTCTGATTTCACTAATACTCTCACAGCCTAATGAGGGCTTCTAGCTTTCTTCTCTTTCCATTTGACTGTTGCTTGGGGTCACATATTTTAAATGGGAGGAACACCTTTGCTCAGGTGATACTTGTGGTAGTAGGAACAGTCAAAGCTGTTGCAGTAAGTTGTAGAGTATGAGTATGCTGGGATAAGAGTTAGTTAGGAAGCAGGTTGATAGAATTCTGCCCTCTTCAGTCTGTGGCTTCCATCACCCCAGACCTGGCCTTGTCTTAGCTTTTAGGAAGTGGAAAAGATGAAGAAAAGGGTACAGAGTAAGATGTTTGGCTATTCACATTCTATCAGAGAACTAGTCATGGGCCACCCTGACTGCAGTGGAAGCTGGACCGTTTGCCATGTGTGAGTGGTTACTTTTCTGTTGCTGTATGTAAAAACAGCATGACCAAAAGCAATTTTTGGAACAAAGAACTTATTTTGGTTTAGAGTCCCAGGGGGATAGAGTCTATCATGATAGGGAGGCATGACAGCAAGCCACAGGCATTGTGGCAGATGCAGGAAGCCAGAAGATCACATCTTCCACCTCAAACACAAGCATTCTGTCTTGTGGCTTCAAGCTCCGGCTTGAAGACGGAGGCTTCAGGGTCACATGCTTTACTGTATTTGCTGAGGAGCCAAATTCTGAAAGATTTATCACTGGAATAAGCTTTGTTATAGGGAAAAATATCAGTGCATGTATAGTTTTAAATTTTTTATTATATTTATTCATTCATTTTGTGTGTGCACATGTGTGCCATGACACGCTTGTGGAGGTCACAGGTAACTTGTAGGAATTCCTTTTCTCCTTCCACCATCAGAGTCCAGGAGTCAAATCGGATTGTCAGGCTTGGCAGCAAGCGCGTTTACCTACTGAGTCATCTTCCCAGCCCCCATGTGTAGTTTTTAAATGCAATTCCATGAATGAATTGTTTGTAAACCAAATGTATGTACTTTCAGGCTATTGCACATTATGAACAATCTGCTGATTATTACAAAGGAGAAGAGTCTAACAGGTATGTGCTTTTCTTTGTATCAGTCCTGGCTTTTTATATGTGGTAAAGGATACCTCGTCTTTGTCATCTGAGCATCTCTGCCAGGAGCAAGTGTCCTCAGGCCATGTCTCCTCAGTTTTGTCACTTACTCTGTACTGTCCCACTTTCAGCTCTGCTAACAAGTGTCTGCTAAAGGTGGCAGCCTACGCTGCACAGCTGGAGCAGTATCAGAAAGCCATCGAGATCTACGAGCAGGTGAGCACACTGCTGTCACCCTGACAACATTTGTAACAGTCACTACTACCTACTGCTTAAGACATTCCCATCACTCCCAGAAGAAGCTTGGAAAGACAACCTGCTTTCTGTTTCCCTGATTTGCCATTCTGGACCCTTTCACATATACGGAATACTGCGCTGTCTGTTCTTTTGTGCCTGACTTCGTCATTAGTCATAGTGTTTTCAAGGTTCTTCATATTGTAACATGTGTCAATGTTTCATTGCTTTTCATGGTTGAATAATACTTACTCTGTGGCTTATATGTTCGTCTGTTGATAAGCATTTGGGGTGTTTCCACTTGGGGTCTGTTGAGGATATACTGCTATGAACATTTGCACTTAACTTCTGTGGGAGCATGTACTCAGTTGTCGTAGCTGCATGCTTGGGGATGGAATAGAGATTGTTGGGCTTCATGGTACCCCCAAGCCTACCTTGCTGAGAAACTACCAGACTCTTACAGAGCACTAGATCATTGAGCACAGTGCCCAGGGCTCAGCTTCTCCACATCCTCATCAGCATCTCTGTGTGATCCTTAATGAATATGAAGAGCCATCTCTTCTTTCTCTCATGATAAGTGATATTAATTTTTGTGTGCTTGCTGGCCATTTTCCATCTCTGGTGAAATGTCTGAGTCCTCTGTTCATTTTGAGATTTAGGAGTTCTTTTAATCCTAGATATTAGGATACAGGTTCTTTATGGTCAGTAATAACTTAATTACAAATATTTTTCCCATTGCATGGATTTCCCTTTTATTCTGTTGTTTATTTGCCTTGGTCTAGATTTTTTTAATCTTTAAAATAAATTTTTACAGTTACTTATTTTGTGGTGTGAGTGCGAAAAGTAGAGTACGGAAAACCTTTTTAGCTAGTGATTTGTTCTAGGAGTCTTAAGATTTTTGCCCTTAGGTTCAAGTCTTTGATCCATTCTGAGTTCTGTGTGCATATTAGACAGGGATCCACCTTCACTCTGACATATGGACACCACTTTACTCATTGCCATTTGTTAAATACACTCTTCAATGGTCTGGGACCCTGCCGGAAGTTGTCTCACTAGTACAGGGGCTTCATTCTGGGCTCTGTACTCCATCCATCTGTTTAGCTTTATGCCAGTGTCACTTTGTCCTGACAACAGTATCTTTACAGGGAAGTTTGAAATCAGAAACTGTCAGTCCTGCAGTTGACTCTTATTTCTCAAGATTGTCCTCCTTCTGGATCCCTTGAATTAACATAAATTTTGGGGTCAGTGGGTCATCCTGCAGTGAACCTAGCTTCACTGTTAATGGGACTTGAACTGGGTGTGTAGAGCAATTCAAAGAGCATATTAGTCAAGAGAAATAGATAGAGCCAACAGATTGGAGTGCAGGAAAAAGAGAGAAGATTTGAGGGGTTCACTCTCAGTGGTAGATGTTGAGATGGCCCAGATCTGTCATGAAAATAGATCATATGAGCTCTACTCTGAATGCAGAAGAGCAGTGTCTCAATTCTAGAACTATCAGGTGAGGAGGATCAGCTGTCCTTTTCTTAAACTTAAAAAAAAGTATATTTTTTATTACATTTATTTGTTTATTGGGGCAGGGGGCCAAATGCAAGGACAACTTGCAGAAGTTAGTTCTCTCACCAGGAATCCAGGAAATTAACAGGCTGCCCAGCTTGATGGTAAGCACCTTTCCTCTCTGAGCCATCACTAGCCTCTTTGCTTAGACTTGTAATTGGTCTATGCATCAGTAAGTTGGCTGAGGCCCATCTCTGTTGGAGAAGGAAGTCTGCTTTTCTCCTCTGATGACGGAAATACTAATCTTACTCAGAAACATGCAGAATGATATTTAGCCAGTATCTGGGCACCCATGATCTACTCGTGTTGACACATAGGATTAATCCTCAGAGAATACTCCCGTTTATGAATATTTAGACATATGATCTAAACACTTAGTTTTTGTGTTGCTACGATTAAATGCCTGACAAAAGGAATTTAAAGACAGAAAGGTTTAGCTAGGCAGTGGTGGCACATGCCTTTAGTCCCAGCACTTGGGAGGCAAAGGCAGGCAGCTCTCTGTGAGTTTGAGGCCAGCCTGGTGTATAGAGTTCCTGAATAGCCAGGTTACACAGAGAAACCCTGTCTTGAAAAACCAAAACCAAAAGCGGGGGTATATTTTGGCTTACAAGGGTATAAGTCCTTTATGGTCAGAACTCACAGCCCAGGAATATGAGGCAGCTGGTCACATGGCAGTCACAGTCAGGAGGCAGAGAGTGATAAAGGCTGATTGATTAGTCAGCTTCCTTCTTCCTCTTTATGTGTGACACAGTTAGGATGGGTATACCCACCTCAGTTCACCTAGTTTAGAATCTCTCATGGACATGCTCAGAGGCTAACCTAATTTAGGTAATCTATCACAGGAAGCCCAAGGGCTTGCCTCCTAGGTAACTATGGATCTTGTCAAGTTGAAGATTGTATTTTATTTATTTATCTACTTTATGTATATGAATGTTTTGCACACCTATATGTATGTGCACCATATGCATGTATTGTACTCGGTGCCTGTGGAAGAGGGTATAGGATCCTCTGGAACTGGAGTTACAGATGGTTGTGAGCTGCCATGTGGGTGTTGAGACTTAAACTCGGGTACTCTGCAAGAGCAACAAGTGCTCTAAACTGCTGAGCTGTTGTTCTAGTCCCAAGTTGGCAGTCATATTAGCCATCACCTTATTCATACAGGATGTTTTCCACATACTTACATCTTTTTTGCTTGTTCAGTTGTGTTTTGTTGTTAAATATGTTCCTAAGTATCTTGTTCTTCTTAACATTACTGCAAACATGTTGCCTTCGTTTCCTCCTCAGGTTGTACAGACTGTTGTTTTGCTTCTTTATATATTTTCTATGCTGCCCCCTTGCTGTGCCCTTTTATTAGCTCTAAAGATTTTGTAGATTTCATAGAACTTTTATATACAAGATGTTTAGGTTTTCCTCCCCAATCTGAATGTCTTTTAACATCACTTTTTTTTTTTTTTTTTTTTTTTTTTTTTGTCAGTTCGCTTACTCTGATTGGAACCTCCGTTACAGCATTTAATATAGAAATGGTGAACACAGGCATCCTCGTCTTTCTTGGTCCTAACTGCAGAGGAAAAGCTTTCAGTCTCTCACCACTAAGTGGGCTGCCAGCTGTGGGGTTGCTCTGAATGCTTTTTATCAATTTGAGGAAGCTCTTGTCTCTTCCTTTTTTATTCAGTGCTTGTTCCATCAAAGGATGTTGGATTTTGTTAGATCCTTTCGTGCATGTGTTAAAAAAAAGCTTACAATTTTTGTCCTCTATTACATTAAGACAGTGTGTGTTAAGTCAGTCATACATTCTAGGATAAATCTTACTTCATCATCAGAAGTTTCAGGGACTCCAAACATACACTGATAATTTACTGAAGGGACTCGGAACCCACTAACATTCATGGCTGCCATTTACCACATTTGAGGACAAAGGTGAAATCAGCAGGGGATGCTTGGATATAAGGCAGCCTGAGAGAGGCCACGTCAGAGTGCCCTGTTGTCCTCTCCACTTCCTTTTCCAGAGGAATGGAAATGTGTGTTGGCTCTTGCCAGCCAGGGAAGTTCACCTGAACCCAATGACTATAGATGGCTGTGAGCCACCGTGTGGGTGCTGCAAATCAAACCCACGACCTCTGGAAGAGCAGCCAGAGCTCTTAACTGCAACACAGCTCCAGCCCCATGTTTTTTGAAAGTATTTATGATGATTGATTTTAATATTTAAACACTGGGTAGAATTTAATGATTTTTTGCTTGTGTTTTTGTATTTTCATTTTTATGTATTTCTGTGTATTCTTCAGATCTCTCTGCCTCTGTCTTTTCTGGACATTTGAGATAGAAGCTTAGTTGCTTACTGATTTTCCTGTGTGGTGTCTGTGTTTCTACTGATAGTAGTTGTCTGTAAGAGGAACTGCTAAATGGTCTTATTAATAAAAAAAACCTGGAGCCAGATATTGGGGTGAAAACTGAGAGATCAGAGAAGCAGAAAGAAGCTAGCCACGTTCTTACTCCTAGGGAATCCTCAGCCAAGAGAGAGCTACTTCCTGTATACTCATGCCTTATATACCTTTCTGTGCCCTGCCATCTTACTTCCTCTCTCCGCCCAGCTACATCACTTTCCTCTTTCCACCCAGCTCTATCACTTCCTGTCTGTCTATTCAGACATCCAGACCTCTATGATTAACTAGTGCTGGGATTAAAGGTGTGTGCCACCACGCCTGACCTCTATGTCTAATTTGGTGGCTGCCTCTGTTCTCTGATCCCCAGATAAGTTTTATTGGAGTGCACAAATAAAATATCACCACAGTTGTGTTTTCATGGCTGCCTTAAGTGTGTCTCATGATTGCTTTGTTGTTGTATTTTCATTTTAACTCAACTCATTGTACCTATTATTTTCCCTTGAGATTTGCAGACCCATAGGCACTTCAGAAGTATTTAATGTCAGCCAGGTGGTGGTGGTGGTGGTGGTGGTGGTGGTGGTGGTGGTGGTGGTGGTGGTGGTGGCACACGCCTTTAATCTAAGCACCCAGGAGGCAGAGGCAGGGGGATCTCTGAGTTCGAGGCCAGCCTGGTCTACAGAGCAAGTTCCAGGACAGCCAGGACTACACAGAGAAACCCTGTCTTGAAAATTTTAAAAAGAAGTAATGTCTAAGTGTTTGCAGATTGTCCTGTAATCATTCTCTTTGGTTCTGTTGTGATTGGAGAACATGCTCTGTGTGATTTCTTTTAGAAACTTGTTGAAGGTTATTGTAGGATGCAGAGTCTGTCTTGCCTTGTTTTTGTGGTTCTGCTCTTGCTGCATGGCCTGCTCTCTGTGTTAATTAAACCTTATTGGCTGATAGAACCACTGGATTTCTTGATGATTTTCTGTCTATTTCTGCACATTGTATGAGCTGTGTATTGAAGGCTTCAGCTGTCACTGTGGCCTTACCCACCATTCTGCTCACCATGTCACCCTTGGCTTCTGTGTGTCTGGGTCATGGTTCTCATCAGATTTATCCTTTTATCATTCTGTAACATCCTGTGTCTTTGGTAATTATGCTTGTGCTAAAGACTTAAAGCCTCTTCTGTTTCTTTCCTGTTTTCCTTTTTGGTGATGTTTATACATCTTTTACTTCTTTCTGTACCATTATAATGCAAGTAAATTTTTTGAATTTCTTATAATTGAGATACATTTTTTCATCCGCTTTGCAATCTGTCTTTTTTTTTTTTTCCTTGCTAACAGCTGATGATTGAACTCAAGGCCCCATGTTTTCAAGGAAAGCACTTTATCAACTGAAGTATTTTCCCAGCTCAAATCTGTCCTTTCATTGATGTGATTATATCTTGCACATTTGATGTAATTGTTGGTATGTTAGAGCTTAATTCTACCATTTTGTATTTTACTTTCTAACTGTGCTCTGGTTTTTGTTGTCATTTTCTCTCCCCTGCCTCTTGTGGGTTACTTGGTTATCTGTAATGTCTTGAAGATTTATTTCTTCCAGCTGGGTGTGGTGGTGCACACCTTTAATCTCAGCATTTGGGAGACGGAGGCAGGCAGATCTGTGCAAGTTCAAGGCCAGCCTGGTCTACAAAGTGAGTTTCATGACAGTCAGGGCTGTTACACAGAGAAACCCTGTCTGGGGTGGGGGAGATACATTTCTTCTAGTGATATTTTCTCAAGGAGTTGCCCTTCAAGTGTCATCATGTTGACAAGACTCATCAAAGACTAGTGTAGTCGTCATTTTATTAATCCGAGTGAAATGTAAAAAATTTTGCCTCATTGATGTTCCCTGGTTCTGCAATTAATTGTCTTTAATGTCCTGTGCACACATTAGGACTTCATCCAGCAGTGTTGGAATTTTTGCTTCAGCCATTAAACATAATTTAGAAAAGTTAAGAAGGAAAGCCTGTGGTACTTGAATTTTTGCTTACTATGTTTTTCCTTCCTATTCCTCCAGGAAGCATTATTTTACTGTTTTCTCTCTATTTAGAGTGCATACTTGTGCCATTTTTTTAAAGGCAGATCTTTGCTAACAAATTATCTTAATTTCTGTCCATCTGGTAATGTCTTCATATTGCTCTCCATTCTAGAAACATTTTCCCTGAAGGTAGGACTCTGGGTTGATAGTTCCTTGCCTTCAGGTTTATGAGTTTAACTCTAATGTGGCTTGTGTACAGATCTCTGGGTCTCTGCTGCTTGATTTTCACTCCACTGCAATCTGTAGGCTTATTTCTTGTCAGATGGCCGAGTGTTGATTTGTCATTTCTTCAGGTACTTTACAGCACTTTATACCGCACTTCCAGCAAATGGCATGAAGGGTAGACCTACTACCTCTCTGTTACTCTGAGAAACTTCTGTCCTTCTGCCATCCTGTTCAGTTTCTCTGTGTCCCATCCACCCTGCTGTTGAGCCCATTTAGTGCATATACAGAAGTTACTGCGGGTTTGGGTTCTAAAACTTCCAGTTGTGTTTTTCTTTCGTGTATATAGTGTAAATATATGCGTGGTCATGTGCTTTTGTACACAATGTGCATGTGTGTAGAGGTTCCAGTGCTGGGATTCTATGCCCATGCTGCCTTGCTTGTCTTTTTAAAGTGAGAGCTGGGGATCAAACTCAGGTCCTTGAGCTTGCACAGCAGTTTCTTTACCGGCTGAGCCATCTCCCCAGAATCACAAAAGCATTCCTTCATTTTGTTCTCCCATCACATCTTCATTTGTGTGTATGTATTTTTCTCTCTTTTAAGATTTATTTGTATTATGTGTATGTGTGTGTGTCACGGGCCGTGACATAAATACAACAGATGGCAATTAATAATTCAGGTGTCAACCTACCAGATGAATAACTCTATGATGGAGGAACCCCATTAAGCAAGGCTTGTGGGAGCACAGACTCTGAAAACTGGGTGCTTCTGTCTGTGATTTTTCTCATGTGCTATCACAATTCCTCTCTAAAAAGAACAGCTGTGGAGTTCTTTTTGGTGGTGTGTTTTGTACTTTGGGGGCACATATATCTGTGGATGTTCAGAAAGATGATTTCGTCTTAAGCTGTCTAATTTTGATGACTAGAAATATTATTAGGATATTATTTACAACTCAGACTGACATAGGAAAGTAACAGTATTAGTAGCTACAAACAAAGACAGCTTTTTACCAATTTAGCTAATTTTAGCCCTCAGAGCAAATTTAAAGTAAACTAGTTGCCCCTGCAAATGATTGCACAAAGACAGATTCCCAGGTATCTGTTTAACCAAGGTCAGGCACAAAACAACTTTAGTAGACATAACTCCCTGCAGCAATTGACTTTCTGCACGTACTCCTAAACCTCAGTTTTATGATTCAAGGCTCAAGGTTCAGCCAAATAACTGTTTATTGTTTAGGTCCTGAATTTCAATGTCACTCTCTGTCCGGAAACATCAGGCTCTGGATGTCTACATGCCTTTTTACTTTGCTTTACAGACTGCCTGTCAGGGACCTGGCTGACAGCCAAGCATTGCCATAGCTACGGTCAGTCTGACATTTCAGGAGGCCATGTGATTTCTCATGTGTTACCAGAATGGCTCTGTTTCTTATTGTTTACTCAAGTAATGCTATGTGACCCTGATTATGTAATTTATTTATTGTCCAGAGTTTGTTCTGTAAGTAGCAGTAAGTAGTGAGTGAGTGAAGAGGTGAGTGAGTGAATGAGCGAGTGTGTAAGTGATCGAGAAGAGAAATGTAGCTGTATGTGAAGAAATATAGCAGGATAAAAAGAAGTGTGTGTAGAAGAGAGATGTGTTGAAAAAGAGATGTAGCTGTTGAGAGATGTATGGATAGAAGAGAGCTATGTAGATGAAATGTATAGCTGTGTAGAAGAGGTATGTAGAAAATGTGGCTGTGTGGAGACAGAGATTTTCAGAAAGGGATATTTCAAGATGAAGTAAAAGAAAAAGCATGTGTTTCTTTCTTATTCCCCTCAGATAGAAAAAGTCTAGCCCTCACTGCATTCATGGAATTTTTTTGCATATCCTGGGTGCTGCCTGGAGGCTGGCCCCCCAGAGGCAGCTTTATGTGTGTATCCATGTGTATGTGTGTACAGATGTCCAGGAGGCCAGGGGAGGATATCAGATAGCCTGTTACTAGAGTTACCCATGGTTGTGAGCCACCTGATATGAATTCTGGGAGCTGAACTTGAATCCTCTGGGAGAACAGCAAGTGCTCTTAACTGCTGAGCTGGCTCTCTAGCTCCAAATGTTTCTTTCTTTGCTTTTTTTTTTTGTTTTTTGTTTTGTTTGTTTTGTTGTTTCTTTTTCAAAACTGGGTTCCGCTGTTTTGGACCTTGCTCTATAGAGGAGACTGCTCTTAAACTCACAGAGATCCACCTGCCTCTGCCTCCCTAATGCTGGGATTAAAGGTGTGCACCACCACCCAGCTCCAAGTGTTTCTTTATTGTTGCTTTTTTACTTTTGTGATTCTGGAGATTGAGCCCCTTGGTGCTCCACCACAAAGTTCTACCACTGGCTCTGATTTTTATTTTCTTTTTTATTAGCGTCAAACATTTTTGTAAGCTTGTTGAGGAATTTTTCATGAGGACTCCTTTAAGCAAACTTAGACAGGTCTAACATTTCTGTCCTGGGATTGTCTGCTGCCTCTGTGGTCAGCTTCAGGTTGTGCTGTGATTGATGATCTTCAGATTATGCTCCGAGGATGCATCTGATTTTCATTGGCCCTCTTTAGCACCGTTTGGAGAGCTAGGAGTATTGGTAGAGGTGGAAGCTCAGGCTCCCCTGGGCCTTTGCTAATACCTAGGAAGGACTCTCTGGTTCTCCCTGGGCAGAGGAAGGTAACATTACCATTATGATGTGGAAGTTCCCACCCCTGTTAGGCCCCTTAAGACCTTTACCTGTTTTATTTTATTTTATTTATTTTTGGTTTTTCAAGACAGGGTTTCTCTGTGTAGCTTTGCCCCTTTCCTGGATCTCACTCTGTAGACCAAGCTGGCCTCAAACTTACAGAGATCCACCTGCCTCTGCCTCCCGAGTGCTGGGATTAAAGGTGTGCGCCACCACCGCCCGGCACCCTGTTCTCTTTTCATTGGCTTCTCCTGGAACTTCTGGATGCTGGTTTCTTAGTTTCTATGTTGAGGTTGTAGTAAAGAATAAAACCCAGTAGCCCCACCCCCGAGTCCCCAGGTGATTTACTGGTTGGCTGTCCTGTGACTTCTGTCCACAGACATTTGTAGCGTTTATCTAATTATTCTTTATTAATAGAAATCAGGAGTCAGATATCAGGGTAAGAACCTGAATGATCAAAGAAGCGATGGAGATCTTTTCTCAGCTCCACTTTACTACTTCCTGTCTCCTATCTGTCTTCAGTCCTTCAAGACCTCTATGGTTAATTTTGGTCAGCTAATGGCTAGTTCCACCCTCTGACTCAGAGCAAACTCTATTGTCATAGTGCAATCAAGATATCATACAACAGACTTCTTTTTTTTTTTTTTTTTTTGGTTTTTCAAGACAGGGTTTCTCTGTGTAGTTTTGCGCCTTTCCTGGAACTCACTCTGTAGCCCAGGCTGGCCTCGAACTCACAGAGATCCTCCTGACTCTGCCTCCCGAGTGCTGGGATTAAAGGCGTGTGCCACCACCACCTGGCACATTTTTCTTAAAATAACAAACTTCTAGTTGTACTTCGTAGGAAGAATGGTGTAAAGCTGAGACTTTTTCATCGTCTCAGAAACAGAGGTCTTCTAGGCATTTTTAACAGTTCATGTGCCTAATGATTATTTCTTATCTAGTAAAACTTTGTCCTATCTAGTATTGAGTATATCAGTATAAGATACTGAAAAGTATTTTTTTTAAAAACAAAACAGGCGAGTAGGTAGTGGGTTATTTTGCCTATGCTAGTGACTTGCTGTCTTCTCTGCCTAGGTAGGAGCAAACACTATGGATAACCCCTTGTTGAAGTACAGTGCAAAGGATTACTTCTTCAAGGCAGCACTCTGTCACTTTATAGTGGATGAGCTGAATGCCAAGGTGAGAGCATGCTCGTTTCTGATGACTTACTTTACCCTTGAGAAGAGATGCTGTGTTGTTCTTGATGTCTTTTCATGCAGGTCTTGTGAGCTGTGGCGACGGCTCAGTTGATAACACACTGAACTCACAAACCTGCAGACCCGAGTTCACATGCCCAGCACCCGTGTAAAAGCCAAATGCAGTGGCTCACATCTGTCTTTCCTGCATTGAGGAGGAGGGCAGAGATAAGTGGGTCCCTGAAGCTTGCTGGCCAGCCAAGTGGTGAACTTCAGGTTCAAGGAAATGCCCCATCTCAAAAAAGAAGGTGGAGGATGATTGAGAGAGACACTTGATACTGACCTCTGGCCTCCACATATACACACTTACGTGCATATGCACCCTCCCTAACATGCTTGGGCACACAGCCACATGAGTACATACTCACTCTGCCCCAACACATACAAGTAAAAGTAATAGTTCTTCCATGATGTATGAGTGTGAATCTTTCGACAGCTGCGGTGCTGGCCTCTTCAAGTTTCCTGTAGTGGTTGCTTTAAATGGAATGAGGAACTAAAAGAGGGACAGTAAAGCTAATGTCCACTGTCCCTCTTTTTACATTTGTTTGTTATTTATTTTTTGTGGGGAAGGGAGAGCATATGAATATGTCACAGCAGACATGTGGAAGCTAGAGAACACCTTTTAGGAGTTAGTGTTCTTCCACCATACAGGATCCATGGGTCAAACTCAATTCAGACATGGTGGCAAATGCCTTTACCTGCTAAACTACCACACTGGGCCTAGTAGCCTTTGTTGTTGTTGTTGTTGTTGTTGTTGTTGAGATAGTGTCTCCCTATGTAGCTCAGGCAGTCCTGGAACTTACTATATGGGCCAGGATAACCTCGAACTCAGAGAGATCCACCTGCCTCTGCCTCCCAAATGCTGAGATTAAAGGTGTGTGCCACCACACCCAGCTTCTAAGCCCTCTTTAAAAAAAAAAAAATGGCCAGGCGGTGGTGGCTCACGCCTTTAATTCCAGCACTGTGGAGGCAAGGACAGGCGAATCTCTGTGAGTTCGAGGCCAGCCTGGTCTACAGAGTGAGATCCAGGACAGGCACCAAAACTACACAGAGAAACCCTGTCTCAAAAACAACAACAATAAAAAGTACACAAACAAGCTCAGAAGTGGAATTAGAATAGAATGAAGGTTGAGGCTGCAAATTAAGATGATAGCTAGAAAGCAAGACTGACCAAGCAGCCTTGGCACTGGCCATCTAGAGTTCAAAGAGCCGCTAAGAAAAACCGCCCTAGAGTCCCTCCTACCCTATGGGTATTTGGCATTTGGAGGTGTGAAGGAAGGTCTCTGTTTAGTAGACAAATGTAGATCCTGGTGTGAATTAGATTTTATTCAGTTTCTTCTCTTGAGTAGCCCAACTGAAATCTAAAAATTATTTTAGAAATTTTATTCTCAATTGAAATTGAATATCTAAATAAATAGGTTCCCTGCGTTATGATGTGGAGTTTAACATGATATTTCTCCAACAGTTAAATGGGATGAAATACATTTTTGGATTAATAGGACATTGACAACTTCCCTAGTTCACTAAGTTTCATATTGACCGGTTGTTTCCTTCCTCAGCTGGCTCTTGAGAAGTACGAGGAAATGTTCCCGGCATTTACTGACTCCAGAGAATGTAAATTATTGAAAGTAAGTACTGAAGCCATTTTGAAGACAGACGCCTTTACTGTCCGGTGATGGCACTTAAGTGAGACTGCTGATGGGTGGAGTTTTAGTAAGTCTTCTGAGGGCTTATTGGTCACTGGACTTATTGCTGTAATGAAATAACCCAACAACAGGCAACTTAAAAGAGGAAGTATGTTTGGGCTACAGTTGGATGGAACAGTCCATCATGGCACCAGGAACATGATGTGTCAGGTCACAGTGCGTCTTCAAGGAGTAAGCAGAGAGAAATGGATGCTGGTGCCCCACCTGCTCTTCCCTTTTATTCAGTCCAGGACTCGAGGTGTGGTCTTCCTTCTTTAGCTCTTCCTTCTTCAGTTAAACCTTTCTAGAAACACCCTCAGATGTGTTTGACTAGTGACTCTAAACTGGGTCAAGTTGACAGTAAAGACAAGCCATCACTTGGGTACCTCAGACTTGGCTTTTCATTGTTGATATTCATACGTTAAGAGGGTTAGACGGTTTGACACTGTTCTGAAGTAGGCAGAATTGAAATAGCAGTATAAAGCTAGACCTTTTTCTTGGGTAATTCTTATATTTGGCTATATCCTGCTTTGTGAGATACTAGGAACTTCAGTTCATGAGATACCAAGGTGATTTGTGTTTAAAGTATTCCTTCAGAAACAGGACTTTCTAATTTAAAGCACTTTCTTGATTTTTTTTTTAATGCCACCAGAAACTTCTAGAAGCTCATGAAGAACAGAACAGTGAAGCTTACACTGAAGCGGTAAGTTATACCTTCAGGAAGTTTTGCATTTTTAAAGGTTTACAGTATAAAAATTCCTTTTTCTTTACATTGCGTAAATTCTGAACATTTATTTGAATGTGGTTCAACTTGCTTGTATTTTTTTTAAGATGTCTTACATGTCCCACAAACTACTTCCATTAAGGAAGGGTTGGAGAGATGGCTCTGTGGTTTGGAACATTTGTTTCTCTTGTAGAGGTCCAGAGTTGGGTTCCCAGCACCCCACAGCTCATAACCATCTGTGACGCCAGTTCCAGAGGACCCAGTGCCCTCTTCTGACTCTATGGGCACCTGACACACACATTGTGTACATACAGTCATACACACAAAATTAATAAATCTAAAAAAAATTATTTAGTTCCGTTAACCCATCACCATGCAGAAGTTCTCATTGTATTGAGCCTGATTCTTGATTTCCACTGAGAACTAACTTAGCTGTGATGTTTCTTCAGAAACATGTGACAGAGTCGTAACATGCTGTTTTGGTGATTAGAAAACAGTCTGACAGTGTAAAGAAGGGCTTATGGTTAAAACTAAAATATCAAAACTGGGCCTTTGGTGTACTTTGGTGTATCTGTGATACAGATTACTTTCTTTGTACTTGTCTTTTTTGTTTTTGTTTTTGTTTAATCTGTTGCAGTCTTGTGTTCAGAGTCAAAGCAGATTTCTCAGTGGCCTGGAATGAGTTCAACTCCAGTCCTAAAGTGACAGTGAAAAGGACTATCTTCACTTTTACCCTTAACTGCTTTCACCCAATGTCACTGTCTTTGTTTTGCATGCACTGAAATCCATCAAGGGACTTCTGCTCCCCATTCCCTAATTATTTGATTGTATGTTTTTATGGTCAGTAAATAATAGTTTTCTTATGCCTTTCTAATTCTTCTGCCATGCCCACTGCTCTCTGTCACATAGAATTCACCTTTCTGTTTATAATAGCTTTTGTGGGGTTTTGCCATACACATATTCACATCCAGAGAAAAATTAAATGCACAGGCTTATGGCATAAAGGAAAACTGTTTGCGGTGGGTGGGTGGGGGGTGTTTTTTGTTTGTTTGTTTGGCTTGACTTTCTCTGTGCAACAGTCCTGACTGTCCTGGAGCCTTAAACTCACAGAGATCTACCTGCCTCTGCCTCCCAAGTCCTGGGATTAAAGACATGCGCCACTACCACGCAGCTAGGAAAACTGTTTTTAGTGAGGAAAGTTATAAATGAGTAATTTCTAATCAAAGTCAGTGGGTTATTTCAGTAACATCTTCAAACAGCTTAGGTCACTATCATCTTGAGTTTTCAATGTGTTTCGGGGTATAATTCCTATTCTTCATTGCTTAAACCAGGTGAAGGAGTTTGACTCAATATCACGCTTGGATCAGTGGCTGACCACCATGTTGCTTCGAATCAAGAAGTCCATCCAAGGGGATGGAGAAGGAGATGGAGACCTCAAGTGAAGTGCTGACATCTTTGTGGCATGCAGCTCATTCCTTTTTAGTTTTGTCTTCAAGCAAGGCGATCTTTCCGGGATGCCCATTTAATGACTTACTTTGTTGTAAATAAGCCACACAATTTATGTATTGTTTCAGCTAGCCATGTCTGTGTTACTGAGAATGGGAGGCTTCTATTCAGTTGGTGGTTAAGACAACCAAAGTATATAATACTTATCAGAATCCTCATAGTTTTCTGAGACGTACTGCCGAATCTTATTCCTGTTCTTCTGATATTTTCAGGGCCCACGTTCAATGTTGCCATGTGCTTTTCTTTTTTCCTAAACCCTGGTACTCGACCCAGTTTTATAGATGCTTTGCAAAGATCTTGTGTATTGGTATTGGATGGACCCTTTATACAAGTGACTTAGTTTAGGATGGTTATTAGGAATAAGTTTGTAATTGAGTAGAAACTGTCTAGCTTTCTTTTATAGTTATTTTGATGGTGCTAGTGATGAATTCATTTGCTTTTTATTTTGCCCCATATGCTCACACATACATGGCAAACACTGAGAATAGCTGGGATCTGTTGGCATCACTTGCATTATAAGGGGAAGGAACTTGCTGGCAGGTCCTGTGGTCCTTTTTCTTGTATGGATGAATGTCAGGGTGGATTTCATTGATATTTTGAACTTACACACAAAACCTATGAGAAATGGATTTTCCCCTTCTCGAGAGTTTCCACTTTTAGTCATAATGGAAATCACTTCTTCATATTTGCATAAAAATATTTTAACTGGCATCTTCTTTGTTCTTACATTTATACACTCCTCACATTGTCTTCTGGACCATGGTCATGCCAAGCTTGAGCAGAGCTGGATAGAAGATTCCAACTGAAGCTTGAGAATATATGTGGTTAAGTGTCCATTTGTTGGACATGGTGGTTAAGTGGGGGCCGGTGTGGCATAAAAATTTATGTTGCCGGGCGGTGGTGGCGCACGCCTTTAATCCCAGCACTCGGGAGGCAGAGGCAGGCGGATCTCTGTGAATTCGAGGCCAGCCTGGGCTACCAAGTGAGTTCCAGGAAAGGCGCAAAGCTACACAGAGAAACCCTGTCTCGAAAAAACCAAAAAAAAAAAAAAACAAAAAACAAAAAACAAAAAAAAAAAAAGAATTTATGTTATATCTGGTTGAATAAGAAGCTAACCTGTGTCTGATGGTCCCTGGTTTATTTCTTAACTGGTGGTGTGATTTCACTTGTGTGTGTGCACTCTGTTGTCCCATTTGATTTATATAAGATGTATGCTCCGTTATTTCCAATTCTGACACTCCCTGCTACTTTATATGCTGATACAGTACTGTAGACATGGCCTTGCTTCCTGAGTCTCCTGTGCATATTTGTGTGCTGAGATGATTTGTGCTTGAAGAGCATGTGTTACTAGAAATACTTCATAGTCCTAATGTGCTGCTGTCATGTGACAGACAATGAAGCTCCTGATTAATCAGGTATGAAATGGCACTGGAATGGTGTTTTCATCTTTGGATGGCCCTAGAGTAGGGTCAGTGGTTCTTCCTGTGCCAGGCCCAGAGCTAAAAGAGGAGAGTTTGAGGACAGATAAGAAAGTCAGGTCTTTCAGAAGTGAAAGGAAGAAGCAGGATGGGGCTAGAGACATGGTTCCTGCTCTTCCAGGGGGCCCAAGTTTGATGCCCAGCACCCTTGTTGGGTGGCTCAAAACCACCTGTAACTCCAGTTCCCCCAGGAGTTCTGGTACCTTCTTCTGCCCTCAATAAGCACATGCATACAGATAAACACATACAGGTGAATGAATATATACATACATGTAGGCAAAACACTCATATGTAAAATAATAAATCAATCTTTTAAATATTAAAGAAAAAATTAGGAGATGAAGTTGAAATTGGTCCCATGAGGACAGGTGGTCAGTGTCTATCAGGCATTGTGAAGACTCCATAGCTCTGTCATGGTAGTAATGGTGTGTGCAGGAAGCTCAAAGGCCTCTGTATGTCTGGAAAAGAAAGAATGTGCCCTAGAATCTGATGAGGATTCCTTTTCCCTTCAGTGCTTTTTGGGGCTTCTGAACGAAAGCTGGCTGTACCAAAGGGAAAATTTGCACTCAAGCCTAGTTGATCCTTTTTGACTCCATTAGAATCTCTTATGAAAAGACAGAAAAGTGAGTGAGTGAGGCTGGAGAGATACCTTGTCTACTCTTCCAGTGGACCCGTGTTTAAGTTCCAGCAATCATATGGGGACTCACAGCTGTCTGTAAACTCCAGTCCTAAGGGATCGATCATCCTCTTCTCGCCTCCACAGGCACCAGGCATGCATGTGGTGCACAGACGTACATGTAGACAAAACATGCATACACTTAAAAATAAGTTTTTTTTAAACTCTGGTTTATAGAAAAGTGAGTTATTGCTTTATTCACAACCAACTACAGGCAGCCTTCCTTGGAAGTGAGGCGTGTAAATGGCTCTAAGTCAGTTCCAGTGGGAGAGCATCTGAACACTGGTCAGTCTCTGTACTCTGCCCTCACTAATTCAGTCTTCTGGTGTGACCGTTTAACCACGTGGTATCTTGTAAGACACTTTGGTTTAGCTTTCATCATGATTCCCTAACATACCTATCGAGAGAAGTGTTGGGTTTTTAAAGTAGTGTTTATATTTTTTTAGGCAGTTATTTGCTTTTACTGAAGTTAAGTGCTCGGTCAAGCATCATGAACACTTGCAATCCTATAGTATTTAAGAGGTTAAAGTTAGAGGACTGGTTTGAGTTTGAGGCCAGCCTGGGTTACCCAGTGAATTCCAGGCCAGCCTAGGGTACAATGTGCTGTGGATGATTGATAAGTAAAGTGCTGATTGGCCAGTAGTCAGGCAGGGAGTATAGGCAGGACAAGGAGAGAGGAGAATTCTGGGAAGAAGAAGGCTGAGTCAATGAGAAGCTGCCAGCCGCTGCCATGAAAAGCGAGATGTAAAGTACCGGTAAGCCACGAGCTACATGGCAACATAGATTAATAGAAATGGGTTAAATTAAGATATAAGAACTAGATAGCAAGAAGCCTAAACCATTAGGCCAAACAGTTTAAATAATATAAGTGTCTGTGTTTATTTGAGTCTGAGTGGCTGCTGGCTTGGGCAGGACTGGGGATAACTCCAGCTACAATAATGTGAGACTTTATCTCGAAAAACAAACCAAAAAAAAAAAAAAAAAAGGAAAGGCTGAGTGAGATCAGTCAGCACTTGGGAGATTGAGGCAGGAAGAACATAATTTCCAGAATAAACTGGAATAAACATCATAGCAAGGTCATCTAAGAACAGACCTGGCAGAAGGTACAAGAGTAAGGAAAATGTCTGGACAGTAGTATGCGAGCTTACTTCCTCCAAATGTCCTGTGGACATAGGGCACTGCATTGTCTCAAGATGCCTAGGCTTCGGCTTTCAAGGTTTCTAGATTATTATGAACAAAAACAGTGATCACTTGTTGTAGTTCTCATACTTGAGAGCATCTGGGGATAGTTCATAGTTATGTCAGTTGAAAAGCTTTGCTTTTGTGGCAACATTTTTATAGCTTGTGTGAATTCCTTTTTTATTTAATGACACAAAACAGTATTTTTGCACAGTTGTAACCATGTGTGGTGGTGTCACCATAACCAAAGTATATGCACCAGCCCTTGTGCATTTATTGTTCCCTCTGGTGTTGTGCACTTAAAAATGTCCAAATACAAACCTTTGTGACTGTGGAGGATCTGGCAGCACAGCATGCCCGTGATCTGCCTGCTGCAGTGTGAGCTGGGGCCAGTAGCAGACCCTGTGAAGTCCTGAGTTGCTCAGGCAAGGGAGTACATTATAAAAACTAACCATGTAACAATAAGTCTACCTTAGCTGAAAAAATGTTTTATGTGAACTTGTACAGTAAATAAAGTGGAAATTATCAGTAACGGTTTGACTAGTCTTTGCTAGCTAAATTGACTCCGACCAGAACTAGTTGCTTTGAAGTTGTTCCCATCAGATAGTTTACAGCACTGACATTACCGATGTTAGGCTTTTTGCGCCTTGTTCACCTGATGGTTCTGCTGGCTGAGGTTTAGAAGGAAACCCTGGTGTCCTCTCTTGCTGCAAGTGAAGTGCCAGTGACTGCAAAGCTCATCTCTTCCTTCCTTGAATCCTTAGAGCTTCACAGTCACTTGCAAGGCAGACAAAAGAGTAGCTGCTGGAAACAGTTGAGTTCTAGGAGGGACCTGGAAGCTCAATGTCCCCCTTCCCTGAAGAGGCCATATGTGGCCTTCTTAATTTTGTAAGCAGGTGTCTCCACAGGAACTATAGTTGCCCTTGGAGGTGGGAAGTACAGACCCTTGCCACCGAGTCACAGAACTTTGCCAGTGCTAAAGCAGATTCCCAACTTAAAGTGAATGTGCAGTTGGCCATCAGAAATTGGTTGCTGCAGGTCTGGCCACCCCAGTGTCTCTCCTTGGTTGGTTTCCTTACTCTGAAGGAAGTCAGAGCCTGGCTTCATTAGCTTGTACAAACGGCCAGAGTGAACAGTTGCAGTGGGTAACATTAAACAAGCTAAACTTGTGACTGGAGACAAGGCTTGGTGATTAAGAAGACTGGCTCCTCTTCCAGAGGACCCTGGCTGGATTCGTAGCATCCACATGGTGGCTCACAACTGTCTGTCTAATTCCCATTCCAGGGTGTCTGATGCCTCTTCCAGTACCAGGTGTGCATGCAGTACACAGACATACAAATGTACAGGCAAAATACCTGTACACATAAAATCTTTAGAAAGTTAAATTATAATCTACAATCCCGTTTAGATCATTACTAACAGCAGAAATTCAAAGGTTCCCACTACTTCCTGGTCCACTTTTTAAACTACTGCAGAAAACTTTGGTAAAACCAAAGGCTGTGGAGCCCTCTGGACTTTGGACTATGTTGTGACACAAAATGGTTGGAATGGCACCAGATGGCCTCTTCAGTAACCCTAACTGATGCTCTGAGAGTAGTGTGCTGTCAGAACACATTTGGGACCAACTCACTGAAGGCAGTCTTGCTTTCTCACAGAGTAACTTCTTTGATTGATAGGAAGACACCACAAAGTGGTAATAACTCCAAGGTTTATGTCTTTAGGGATCACCTTCCTCTCTTGGGAAGAGACAAAAACCTTTATAGCAAAGTGGTCACTCAGTGCCTGCTGTGACTTCAACACTGGCCACTGCTGAACAGGGGCCATTCTTCTATCTGCCACTGTGGAGTTCAAGAACTTAAGTCAATCACCTGTGGTGATTATATAACTAGAAGTCTACAGACCCTGATTTTAAGTTTTAATGTTCATGCTATTAAACAAGTTAGACTAATTTCAGTTAAGAATCTTTTTCTCTACAGACCCTGTTATAGTAATGTAAATAAATTTAGAATTGCAGAACCTTTACAAAGACATTTATTAACATTAAACAATTTTATTTAGAATTTCTAAAGAAACAAATTCAAGACAGTTCTTCCAGTAGGTAACAAAATAATCTATTGTTTAAATTCCTTCTCATCAAGATGACTTTATTCCATAACACAGTACATCAGCTGGGCAGGTTTGCTCTTAACCAGTTGAAATGGTCATGTGCCAGTCACTAGTCTATTGTTTTGTTTGTTTTTGTCTGTAAACACAACTAGGAGAGCCAGGTCATAACTGAATGTGAGATAATTCAGCCCTGAACTTTCAAGAGCAAGTTTGAAATATTACAAGTCTCTAGAACACCTTTTGGTGGCTTCAACAGCTTTATGAAGGTGTTACCACAAAGTTAGCACTAGGAAAGAACTTTCAGTTTCTATCATAGTGCTCTGTCTTCACCCTGAACTTAAGATACCTTCCTCCTAGAAACCAGAGTGTTCTCACAGCAAGCTTAGTAAGTTAAAAACAGATCAACTAGAGCAGAATAATTCTCCCATTAAGGCGCTCTTAAAATTAATGCTTAAGGGTCACAGGTAGCGAGTGTCCACATACCCAACGCCCTGCAACCACACATCAGGAATAGCAAATGCCACAAACTGCAAATTTCATAGTGAAGTTTGTTGAGCAATAATTAAATTCAGCATAAGAAAGTCAAAGGAACATTTGAGACAACATTCCTCGTTCTTTATCCATTTGTTAAGGCATAGGAATTGAGCATGCCAAGGCTTCTGGTATCCTCTAGATCTGTGGTTCTCAACCTTCCTAATGCTGCAACCCTTTAATGCTACTACTCTTAATCGTAATGTAAATATGATATGCAACTTTATGAAAGATCATTTGACCCCAAAAGGGGTCACTACCCATATGTTGAAAACCACCGCTCTAGATTCTTACATGCTCCCCATAAAGAGGCGGATTTGTAGCAGTTACTAGTCTCTGTCACCATCCACTATGGAAATAGCTATTTTGGGACTCTGGACGTTATAGAAAAGCCTGGCAGAAGTACTTGAGATTTGCCAGGCTCACTCAACATGTGGTTGTGAAAATGTGACTAGTCAAATGCTCTGACGCCTCTTCATTTCTCACGCCTCTGCAAACAAGCCAACTATTTTGCTAGATTCTTTGGTAGGACAGCTTTGACTTAATCTGATTTAGGGAATGAAATTGAACAGCCACATCTCATCCCAGGTTGAATTTTATGACAGACTCCCTACCTGCACACATGCTGAGGTACTACACTGAAAACGTTCAATCTGTCATTCCTCTTTTCGTGAGTACAAATGGGTTGGGGAAGAACAAATGCCATCATTTACTTCTTCAGTCCCATCTTAGGGTCCCCAGAACAAATTTGCTTTTATTTCAGTAAGGAAGAAACAGCTGAAATGAGTGGCCCCAGTTTTACTTTAACTTTGTAGAAAAATGCCCTAAAAGGATCAGAGTGAAGTAAACACACATGGAAGTATAAGGCAGGGCAAGACCAGGAGACCACAAACAGCACTTTCCTAAGCTGGGTCAATGCTGTGTACTGTGATTAAGACAAGCAGTGGTTTAGACATCAAGAGAATCAAGCATTAGTGTGATTGACATGTGTAGCTACACCAGGGTTCAGTGAGCTATGCTAACTGCCACGTTTGTTGATGAAATGTAGTTGAGATCATGCAGATCAGAATGTTTATGGAAAAGCTTTAAGTGTGATACAGACGTGCAAGGTCATGGAAGTTTGGGGAAATGTCAAGGCCAGTCTTGCCTGTGTCTTTGCACAGACAACTTTTTTTCTTAGTCCCTGGCATTACCTGGAATACAGCAATCACACAGACTGTTTGGTACACAACTTCAAGCTCTCACTCCATGTTGGTCAACGAGGGAAGGTGTGTAGGCAATGGGCCTGTCTGTGGAGTCAGCTCACTAAGCTCACTGATGGCAGTGGTGAGCAGAGCATCCTGAGACACCACGGCTTTGCAAGTAGTGTCTGTAGAACTATTCTCCTGCATGGCAGGCACATTACCTTGAACTTCCAATAGGTTGTTAAAATGGCTATTTTCACCAAAAGATAGTAATCTATCTGAAAGTTTGGGTGATGCACATTCATCATCGGGTTGGTCTGTCTTATGTCCTTCATCATTCTTGGGGGAGCCATCTACAATGACAAGGAAAGACTTCCACGGCGTATTCTTATCATGTATCTACAAATAAAACAAAAGTCACTACATGTGTCTCTAAGTCTCCCAATTTACAGATACTTAACACATGCATCTTTTAAAACAACATGCTCTCTTCAGGGCCTGGCAGCGTGGCACACACTCATTAAACAAAACCATAGTGTATAGGAGGGTCATGCATGAGTCTGAGGTCAGCCTGGACTACAGAGCTAGACTGTCTATCAATCAAAAAGTAAATATTAAAGAAATGAAACAAAAGTTCTCCCTGCCTTTTAAATCTGCTTTCTAGTGCTTTCTAGTGCACTAATTACCAAATATCTGCCTGGCACAGCAGCCACTTTAGGGAAGTGTTTGGCACAGACTTGGCAGTAAGGGGGCCTTAGCCCTACCTTATTCCCTGGATGTCACCCCAGGAGAGAACTTGCTACCCCCCAGGAGAGAACCTGCTACCACCTCTGACCCTCTGGACCGGAATAATGACAGGTTTTCAGGGTTAGCAACCTACAGACCAGAGGGCTTTGTTTTTAAGCAGCCTACCCATCACTTACTGAGGTGTGCCTCCGGAGAGTGGACTTGTCAGTAAATGTCCGTCCACAGGCATTGCACATGAATGGTTTCTCTCCTGTGTGGATTCGATGGTGGCGCTGGAGGGCATTTACCTGGGTGAACTGCTTCCCACACTGGTCACAACAATAAGGCCGCTCTCCTGAACACAGAAAGAGAAGGAAACTACTCAATGACATCTTCAGTCCACTTTATTTAACTCTGGATACACATCTGCATTCCCTGGATAGTCTTGAGCGCTCTCCCAAAGGGAAAGCAATATTACAAAGACTCAAGGGAGAGACACCTGGCAGAAGTGCCAATGTACTATAATTCTACAATAACCAAGAACTTAAAATTGTACCAAAAATAGGTCAATTCTGTGTATGCAGCTGACACTGTATCTGTGAAATACAAATCTACTATTCATAGTAATAAACTGTCCTAAATAAACACACACACATAACGTGTGTGTGCACGTATGTACACTAACATCCACTCTTTATCCCTGTTTATATCTGGAGAATGCGAATCCATACAAACATCCATAATCAAGCTGTCATACCACAGGAAGCTATGTGCCCTTTCAATAAACACCCCATGCTGCCAACAGACTCTCCCCCATTTGCATACTAAAGTGTTCTCATTTTTCACTTTATCAAAACCACAAACTGGGCCTACCAGGTGGCTCAGTGAGTAAAGGCACCTGCCACCAAGCTGGAGCATCTGAGTTCAATCTGCAGGACCCACACAGTGAAAGGCAAGAACCAACTCCCACAAGTTGTCCTCTGACCTCCACATGTGTCAGGGCACTTAGTCACCCACCACATATTGTACAAAATAAACTTAGTTAAAACAACAACAAAAAATCAGAAGCTACAAACTCAAAAGCATGAAAACTAGGTGGGAAGCCAGGCCAGTAACCTCGGCACTTGAGAGGTAAAGGGAGGAGGAGGCTCGGGATTTGAAGGTCATTCTGGGCTACGTAACAAGTTAAAGGGCTATGTGAAAATCTATCTCAAAAAAGAAGACATAAAAATAGGGTCCATGAATTAATGTAGTGGCACAGCATTCATATAGCATGCACAAGGCTATATATTCGATAATAAGCCCTGGAGGAGGTAAAAAGGTTTAAAAATACTATCATATGTAATTATACTTTAACTTCAAAAAATCACTTTAAAAATGCTATTATAACAAAGTTTGACCATTTTTGTCTCCTAACTTCAAAAAATCACTTTAAAAATGCTATTATAACAAAGTTTGACCATTTTTGTCTCCTAACGCTTCTGATTCAGAATGAATTTGAAATGTGCCTCACAGGGTCATGTTCTTAATGCTGTTCACTATTTTGAAGGCTGTGGAATCTTTCTGGAACTGGCTACTTCCTGGCTGGCTGGAAGTAGAACATATCTTTAGGATTCTACTAGCCTCTGGTTCCAGCTAGCTCTCTCTAGTCTACATAATGTGAGGAACCCCTATAAGCTCCTGCTGCCATGAACCTGGCCATGCTTTTCCCACCATGAGAGATAAACCCTGGGAAACTCTGAGCCACTCTCAGTCATCCCTGGCAAGTTATTGTAGTCATAATAACACCAAAGCGACACTCTCCAAGTGATTTGCTAATAAATCTAAAACTTGTGAACTGTTTTCCTTGCCAGACTGAACTCTTCTCTGGTACTTGCAGCCATACCTGTGTGGACTTTAGCATGCTGGTAAAGGGAATTCCGCTGGGCAAAGGTCCGAAAGCACACTTCACATTTAAAGGGTTTAGATCCAGTGTGGATTCTATTGTGGTGTTTTAAGTACTCCTTAGAAGCAAAACTCTTGCCACACGTCTCACACATAAAAGGCTTTTCACCTACATGAAAAGATGAGACAAAAGTGGAAATAATAGTCATTGAAAACACCCAGAAGAGCGGTCGTCTCTCTACACCTTGGCAAACAGCATCGGACACTTTCTAATTAAACATCAAACATATTACTCCTGCTACTTGCTAAAAATGGTGAATATCCTAGGAAATCCAGACAGCAATCCATTGGACTAGAATCAATGATTACGGTTCAGCCAGCTCAAATTCAATAAATTTAGTTACTGAAAATAAGAAAATTTTACAACTTTAGGGATTTGTTGGATTATTTTCAACAAGTGTTTCTGTAGCTCTATCAGAATAAAAAGTCCTTCACAATGGATTATCAGGTAGCTTCTAGGCTAGCTACACCAGTCAACTTGACTAGACTACAGGACAATTTCAATGACACCTCACTTTTTGTACTTTTAAGTTCTTTGTTTATTCTCCCAACTCACTCATACAGTCAACCGGTGTGCCCCTGGCTTTACAAACATTAAAACATTGGCTTTCATAAAATTTTAACACGTTAGCAGTCATATACAATGACCAATTCTAGTTAAGTCTGTGATGTGAGACTGACTCCTCCACAGCTTCCACTAGTGGTCTACACTCCAGCAACACATGGTCCACACCTCATCTGTCAGGACTGTATGTGACCCTGACGCCTGTGTGAGTGCTTAGATGTAAGCAAAGGAAGACCTGGGTGAGTGCGTACAGTATACGGTTATAGACTAGGTTCTGTGCCCTATATGGTTTACATCAACATTTCAACCACAGGACTGCAATGCTGAACCAGAATAAAGCCAACTGAAACTGTCCCTCTCATGGTAAACTATCACAATGATTTTTAGAAATACAGGTAATCTCATATCTAAATATGATTATTTATCATGTACGTATTTGCTCCTGGTTTCTGCCCAGGTTTTCAACAGTTGGCACTGACCATGCTTAACTGTTCATTGCTATCGTCAACATTCAAGCACAGATGTGCCCGTGCAATTCAAGAGGCCTTCCTCTGAGGCCATGTCATGAGCTGGGGCATGGATTTCCAGCCCACTGAAACGTTTCCTTGAGGTTGGCCCATTGTGTCATTCCCAGTTCTGTTAGTAACATAGCAAGAAGAGAGCTGATCACACAGCTTTTCTCGGGTTTTTGGATAATTTCTTTAGGACAGACTCCTGGAAATGGACTAAGAGTTACAGCAATAAGAACTGTCTCACACCTCCAGATATCTAAGACCTGTGTGCCCCGTTTTAGCGCCTCCTGGCACAGACCATGCCACATGTACAGCACAGTACAGGCAGCAAGTCCATCGGCAATCCTCTCTTACGAGATGGAAAAGCTTCATACCCTGCACTGCTGTGGTGGATGCCAACTTCTAATAAGCAACTGCAATTTTCTTCTATGGCTAGGAAAGACAGTCAATCACAAGAGCGTGGGTATTTACCTGTGTGGCACCTTTTATGATAAATCAGCATGTGGTTCTGAGTGAATCTTGCACCACATTCATCACAGACAAAAGGCCTTTCCCCTGTATGAATTCTGAAAGTACAACATTCAGATGATAACTCAGGGCATATTTCAAAGGTCACTTTGCAATACAATTTCCAATTTCCTCTGTATTGTGCAAAAACCATTTCCTCCAAGACAGCTGAGAAAAATGACTGGTTGGGCAGGTCAAGAGTTCACCATATGCTGGGGGTTGGGGAGTAGTCCACACCTTTAATCCCAGCACTTGGGGGGCAGGCGCAGGTGAATCTCTGATTTTGAGGCCAGCCTGGTCTACAGAGCAAGTTCCAGGATGGCCAGGGCTATATAGAAAAACCCCATGGGGGGTGGGGAGAGCAAACAAACAAAAAAAGAGTTTACCATACATCCCAACACAAATGGAGTTTCTGTGCAAGATCCAATGATTGATATCTCCACTTAGTTCCACATACCAGGGTAGAACCACTGAGTAGCTCCTACATCTCTCTAGGGCCTTATTTATGCTGGGAAGCATTGGAAGGCAGAGAGTGTGCCTTCGCATATTTTAGTATTAAAGGGTATCACTTAATATTTGAAGCTTCCTCATTTGGAATAACCTTAGGAACTTCTGCTGACAAAGTATCATATGACTGAACATTTTACCATCATTTCCTAACACATGACCAGTCAGTCAAGTCTAAAGAGAGAAACTGCTCTCAAGCTGCTGAGAACCACACAGGAGTATTTCAGTTACAACCAGCAATGGTGTAGCACTCAGCCATGATCTGCGGAGTACATTCCACACAAGTACTTTGAACTCAGGCAAACTGAAAGATGACAGACACCTTGTTCCCTCCCCACAGTCTGTTCTAGGTTGGAAAGCAAAGGTAGAGTACAGTAGAAAATTCAACTGCTTGACTGGTATGAGAACGTATAGACTTAGAAGTATAAAGTGGCCCACACCTTTGATCCCAGCACTTGGGAGGCCGAGGCAGGCCCGTCTCTGAAAATTCAAAGCAAGCATAGTCTATGTAGCCCAGTTCAGACCAATAAGGACGAAACAGTGAGAAACTGCCTAAAACAGTGGTTCTTAACCTTCCTAATGCCATGACCCTTTAATACAGTTCCTCATATTGTGGTGACCCCCAACCATAAAACTATTTTCATTGCTACTTCATTACTGTAATTTTGCTACTTTTATGAATTGTAATGTAAATATCTGATATGCAACCTCTGTGAAAAAGTCATTGGACACCCCTCCAAAGAGGTTGTGATTTGTCACAGGTTGAGATCTGCTGGTCTAAAATAACAACAAAGAAAAAACTATAAAGAAAGTTAAATATAAGAACTCACTATCCACCTATAGTCTGAAAACAAATAGAAAGCATTATTCATAGGCTGAAGAGATGGCTCAGCAGTTAAGAGCACTTGCTGCTATAGCAGAGGACCAGCACTCAGTTCCCAACACCCACATGTGGCTCACAACCATTGGTTACTTCAGTTCCAGGGCATCTGACATTTGCCTTCTGATCTCTGAGGGCACCAGGCATTTACATGGTATACATGCAGGCAAAATACCATATACATGAAATAAAAACAAACACATCTTTTAAAAAAAATTAAAAAGTGTTGTCTGATTCTTAGATCCTCATTTTTAGATCAACCAATGAATGGCACTTTCCAAGCCCTAAGAACTAAAAGACACTAGAGAAGTGCCCCACAGCACTACATATCACCTCACAGAACTTCACTGGAACTGAGTGAAGAAAAAGCCCAGCTCTCGTTCAAGTACAGAGCCCCTTGGAGGCACACAGCACCCAGAGTTCTAGATGGCTCTGCTGTGCCAGGGCCTCTATGCTTGGGAGGCAGGGCCAAAGGAGAAGCTGAAGAACCATTTCCCAAATTTCCACACCTCCAAAGAGGATTCAAAGTTGCCTCAATTTCCCAAGCCGTAGACGGCACTAGTGGGTAAATGAAGATCAACAGACACAGACATGCTGGTCTAAGTCCTAAAGCCATCTCCAACACCCAGTGCACCTTAGCACTTGGGAACCCACATCCCTGCATGCAGGCCAGCCCTGCTCCACACCGCAATGTTCCCAGGCAGCCGCACCTCATGTGGGTCTTGAGTGCTGAGGGCTGCGAGAACTTGGCCTCACAATTGGTGCAGCCATAGGGCTTGTCACCTGTGTGTGTGCGCTCGTGCAGCCGCAGAGAAGTCTTGGAGCTCAGGCCCTTGCCACACTGGCCACATCGGTGCCGCTCGCCGCCACCCTCATGCACCTGGAGCACATGCCGTTTCACGTCCTTCTTACGTTTGAACTTCTTTGCACACATCTCACATGGGAAGTGGCGCTCACTGCTGTGCACGTGGCGCTGGTGGCTCTTCAGGTTGCAGCGGTTGGCGAAGGTCTGGCCACAAGTGTCACATCGGTACACTACCTCCGTGGTCACACCATAGTGGAGCCTGATATGTTTCAGGAAACTCTTCTCATACAGGAAGGACTTCTCACAGACTGTGCACTGGAAGTTATTCTTCTTCTCCCCATCCTTCCCTTCTTCCTCCTCCTTCATCCCCTCCTGTTTCTGCAGGCCTTTCTCCAGTTCCACACTAGCAGGGCAAGCCTCACTTTTGGAAGCTGGCTCCGTCTCTGTCCTTTCATCGTCTGGGGTTTGGTCCTGGGGACACCTGTCGTTCTCTGCAGCTTCCTCTGCACTTTTCTGCTGTTCTCGGAGCCTTCTTGTATATTTCTTTTTAGGGATTTCCACAAATACCTTTCTTCCAGCCAGCCTCCCACTAGCTCTTCCGATTTTAGGGTAGGGAGGCTTAGCCACATCTTTCTTCTTGTCCAGTTTCTCCTTGCACTTCCTGGACGGCGTTTCTGGCAAAAGGCCATTGTCCAATCTCTCTATGGGATAGTCAGAGGAATCTACAACGCCGTTGGAGTGAGCATCCTCTCCTGGTACACTTGCTTTGGAGCTGGGGGTCACACTGACCTGGGGGCCACTGCTGGCCTCCACTTCCTGAGACTCAGAGAAGGTCTGCAATTCCAAAAGGACTGACTCCAGCATCTGCTTCTTTAGCTGTAAGCATGTTTCAGACAGGTCCAAACACTTTAGCTTTTCAGCCACTTCTAGCATCCGCTGCACTCGATCTTCTTCTACCCGCACCCTAGCAGTATAGACAAACTCCAGAAATGAAGCAAAGTCATCAACCTGAACTTCATTTAAACAGACATTAGTCTTGGTACCGTCTACACTCTTCTCGTTCAGGAACACTTCCTTAAAAAACTTGCTGGTGGCTGCCAGCACTGCTTTATGGGCCATGAAGTCTTCACGGACACCCTGATACTCTACACTGACTGTGACATCACACAGATGGCCCAGAAGTCGGAGCTCATGCATCTCATGCAGAAGGTTCAATGGTGAAGATTTGGATTCCAGCAAAACTGTGCTACTTTCCATCTTCATTCCAAGAACAGCTTGGAAAACAAAAACAAGAATTAATTAGCTCATGTACGAATAATCCCTGAAGAAAAAGGACTTGAAATTATGAGAGTTACATTAGTTCTTGAGAAGATAAATAGTAATTAACAAACCCAACTTTTCTCAAAAAGAAAGATTCAAATAGCAGCTGGATGTGGTAGTGTGATCTTTAACCCCATGTACAATCCAGCATTTAGAAGGCAGAGACAGGGGCTGGAGAGATGGCTCAGCGGTTAAGAGCACTGGCTGTTCTTCCAGAGGTCCTGAGTTCAATTCCCAGCAACCACATGGTGGCTCACAACCATCTGTAATGAGATCTGGCACCCTCTTTTGGCCTGCAGGCAGAATACTGTATACATAATAAATAAACAAATCTTGAAAAAAAAAAAAAAAGGCAGAGACAGGAAGATCAGCTCAAACCAATCTCAGCTACACAGCAACTCTGAGGCTAGCCTGAACTATATATGAGAACCTATCTCAAAACAATGAAAGCAAGCAAACAAAGTACACAAACAGGGCTGGAGAGATGGCTCAGCAGTTAAGAGCACATACTGATCTTGCAGAGGACCCAAGTTTAATTCTTAGCACTCACATTGGGTGACTCATAACTGCCTCTAACGCTAATTCTAGGGGATTTAACTCCTCAGGCATCTAGGGGATTTAACTCCTCAGGCATCCATCTGTATTCACATGCCCATACTCCCAACAAAGAAATATGCACATTATTAAAAACAAAATGAATCTTAAAAAAATAACCTCACACACAGACATACAGAGTCAAATTACACTTCATTCTTAGCAGTTTTCTAAAGCCCCTAAATACCTTTCATGAGATAATATTCTTATGTAAATAATACTGGCAAGACTTTCCTCCAGTGATAAGCACAAATGATTAGTTTACCTTTAGTGAAACTCGTTAAGACAACAATTTGCTTATCAAGCTCATTTTCTAATCTACTCAGAGACATATGCCAAAGACACAGGAAAATTGATGTCTAGTTCTTTGAGCAAGAAACAGTCATTTGATAATCACTTGTCCCACTGAAAACTGTGAGCACTTCCTGGAAAAACAGTTCAAAACCCAATCCTCATTTGCAGTGTCTTTAACTACCTGGTAAATGGAGTTACTCTCCTGACATGAAGTTCCATAGTTTTATAAACTGTGTTACCCTGATCAGGTTCGAGCCTCTCTGAACCTTCACTTCCTCCTCTTGGATGGCCCTGTTACCCTGAGGCTTTAAGGAGCACAACGATGTTGCCACACTGGCCACATGGGTGCCGCTCGCCGCCACCCTCATGCACCTGGAGCACATGCCGTTTCACGTCCTTCTTACGTTTGAACTTCTTTGCACACATCTCACGTGGGAAGTGGCGCTGGCCTGACATTTGCTGGCTTGTGGAGGGCTTCCTACATACTTGTAAAGGTACTGATGACACCTCATCTTACAGGTGACAAGCTAGTAAGATAACTGGTTAACTGGCTGATGGGGTCTTGAACCTAAGCCTCATGGCCCTGTCTATGTTTAACTGAAGTTTCTCAACACATCCCTCACCCCAGCCTCACCAAATAAAGGATGCTTCCCCTGCAGTTGCCATATTCCCCAGATCTCTTCTCCTGGACTCTAAAATGCTAGCCCAATTTCATGTTTTCTACTCTGTGGACTCTTCTCAGAAACCTCTGTCCCTGAATCTAACTTCCCTTTCCAGGTTCGATTTGGTTTCCAAGTCTCCACTATCCAGGGCACTCCTGCTGATCTTCTTCATATTGCCTGTCCATCTCATGCAAGGGACCACTACCCACAGTACCCAGTCTCAAACACAGAGAAGACTCTCCTAGGGAGTGCAATTGTTAAAAAATCAGCACCTGTGGAAGGACTGAAGGGGACTCCACAGGAAACACTACCTACCTATTGAGGAAGCTTAAGTAAAGGAAATACTGGGGTGAAGGAGACCTGAAGAAGTACTGGTGAGCCGATGCTCTTCAGAGTCCCCGTGAAGAGCCCAGGAATATGAAAAAATTGCATGCTTATAGCCTATATGCATATTTCTGTATTAAGACTGATAGCCGCTTTGAAAACCCTTTGCCCTGCATTCTCCCAGACAAGGGAAAGGCAATTTAAAGGAACCCATGGACTATGGAAACATTTTGAACTAACACCCTGTAATCAGAGGTCTTAAATCCTGTAGTTGGAGCTCAGGTCAACATTCCTGAGATCAAGCTCAGATGATAACACTCCCTAGACGCTCAGACGCCAAGATGCTGTGAATCCTATTTACTTTCTGTCCTGTGTATAACCTTTGACTATAAAAAGAAGCTTATAGCCCTTTCTCCGGGTCACAGAACCAAATAATTTTCTAACTAGTTAGAAGTTTTCCCACCGCGGTGTTCTTGAATAAAGTTGCTTAATAAACTTCGGTGGTCTGCTCCTCGTTACTTGTGCGATTCCAGGACCCAACACCCGGTCCCAGCCTGGGGACAAAGGCTACTGACCCCTCTACCTGATGCTCATATGGCCAGTCTAACTTCCTAACACCTTGCCTTGCCTCCTCAAGGGAACTTGAGTTCCTCCAGGAGACCTGGCAGCGACTTCACTATCAATCAAGGAGATCCTGAGCAGATTTCCCCGCCGTTTATCTCCTACGAGGGCAGACACCGGTCAAGTCCCAGCGACTATTTGTGGCCTGGTGACAGCTGTGTTCCACTGTAACTTATTGGCATTCGGCCGCCTCTGGATGGGCCAAGCATCCTCACCAAGGTCGCCAAGTATCTCCGGACTCCCAGGCTAGGCCTCCAGGAGACGCTGCTCTCCGCAGCCTATCCACCCTACAGGGATCCTGCCTCTCTCTCACTCAGGGTATAAAGTAGTATGGGTAGCTGTGGCCTCTCTGACCGCACCACCTCCGTCCCCACGGTGATCCCCCAGAGT
>CABHPQ010168546.1:19555-44106 GCA_902168405.1 Peromyscus aztecus | reverse complement strand
TTCTTGCAAAGAGTGGTGTCTTTGGGAAGGAAATTGATGGAGAATAGTGGTGGTTAGAAATGGAGTCTAGGTTTTACCGGGTGATGGTGGCACACGCCTTTATGCCAGCACTCCAGAGGCAGAGGCAGATCTCTGTGAGTTAGGAGCCAGCCTGGTCTTTTACAGAGTGAGTTCCAGGACAGCCAGAGCTGTTAAACAGAGAAACTCTGTCTCGAAAAACCAAAAAAAGAAAAAGAAATGGAGCCTAGGTTTTTGTAGTTTCAGTATTTTAAGGAAATTTACAACCAGAACCTCCTCAGTGCCCTTTAAACTTAGGTTTAAGCATACAAGCATATGGAGACTTGGAATTTTTAAAGTTTTAAAGTTTTTGGTTGTTTGTATGTGATAGTAGCTCCACACTAAAGGAGAAAAACTTCCACATGGGGGTGCTGCGGGCCCCTTTCAAATTCTTCTTTGAGACCAAAGGTATGATGACTAGTTATTGAACTAGTCTTGAATTTCGCAGACCTTTTCTGGAAGAGTGGTGTAAACTCCCTTTAGTGGAGATAACTCCTTTTCTTGTCATCTTTCCTATTATACTACAAAAAGACACTTCAGAATAGTTAACTCTCTGTTCCTATGCTGGCAGGTCGGCAAATACCTAAAAAGAGAAAGGGGTGGGAAACCCCAGGAGGTTAATTATTCACAGCAAGTCTGTCTGCTGGTTTTTGGTCACAGACCTTTGTTTCGGTCTGGACTGTTGTAAAGCTGGGTTATTGGGGAATTTGAACTTCCTGCATTTCAGTTCAGGGCCTGTTGGAGGTGGTGACTGCCGCGGATGAAAAATCAGATTGTCAGCAAGAATGCTGTTTATGATGGTGTTGAAATCACAGAACCTTGGGTTTGCGCCACAGTGTAGCTCAATTTTGTCATCTGCCATGTAGCTTTGTCCCTGCGTGCAATGTCTGTCTGTAGAAGTGAGACCTTCTGGGATATTGGAAAGAATTGCAAAAGCTGTTTGCTCTGCTAATTTCATGCTGTAAATGAGTTCCCCTTCTTTTGAAACATTAGCCCTGTGTTAGCAAAACATAAAATAGACGGAAGCTCATTATGCGCTCTTCTAATGGTAAGGCAGAACTAATAAGAGAATGTGTTTAAAATTAATTGTGGGACTGTAAAAATGAGTGGGTGTGTGAATGGGCATGGGGGGAGGAGAGGGAGAGCTTAGATAGGCTTGTTTTCCCAGGAGCCGGCCCGGATCATTTGTTGGCAGTACATATTGGCTGAAGTCAGTTTTCATTTCAAGGTAAATTGGAAAGGGAAATTAAACCTTATTGTTCTGCTCTTAAGAGAGAGGAAGGGGGTGGAGGCGGCAGCCAGGGTGGATGCTGTTGGAGTGGTTCTAGGAGTAAGAAGATTAGTGCTGTATTTTAACAGAAGGTGACATCATGGGCCCCTTTGGAATCCAGTAACCCTGTGCTACAGCCTTCATGGTCCCCTTGTTGGAGTGGGCGATGTCGCTGTACACATAAACTACCACATTGGGGGAAATCAGTGGCTTAGGCTTTAATGAATCTTTACAAAGGAGCGGAATGCATCCTGAGTTGACCTGCAAAGCTGTGGGGTGCTTGGGCAGAGGTACAAACCGGATGGCGTGTCAAGATTGGAAATGATTACAATGGTTGGCTCCAGTTCTAGAAAGCTGAGAAGGGAAGGTGGTAACTCTAACTGGACCATTCAGTTGGGTGCTCCCAGGAGCACTCCAGCTCAATGACTCGCCTGTCTAGAGGTAACTTTGGTTAGATTGCTGGAGCATTGCTATGTGTAGGGACTGGGTTGTCTCTAAACAACCAGGAGGGGGTGCTGTTAGGCTCCTTTTCAAAGGCGTGCTCCACAAGGCTGCTAAGCCACGGTCCTCAGGCAAAAGTTTTACAAGGGAGCCCACCTGCCTTTCTGGCCACCCACGACACACTCTCCACACACAAGAAGCTCTAGGTTGAGGTGGCCCTGTAGAAGGTCCCAGGGGTAGTCTGAGAATGGAGACAAATTCCCCAGGGCTTTTAACTTGCTACTAACTAATGTGGGTGTTTTCCCCTTCCTCTTTAAAGTTTTACACAACATAATTAGGGAGAGGGGAGTTGACCTGGGTTTCCCCAAGGGCTGTCTATTAAGAACTTTTGGGGTTTTGCCCTGACAAAGCCTGGTAAGGACATACCTGCTAACTGTGCTTGTTCCCGTGTCCTCTGTTCCTCCCTAGATGTTTTCTTCCCATGGGCTTTTGGTGTAGGATGTTGGAGAACCAAGAGCTGGAGGTAAGAGTGGGCTCCAGGTGGTCAGAGTTGGGGGCTTTAGGAGGAAGGGACACAGATGCAGATCATCGTCTGTGCTGTGTTTCCCCTAATATACTCTTGGTGTGTCTGATGGGCTCAAAATAAAGCCAAGAGAAGGAAATCAGTAGCAACTGTACATGCTGAGAAGTGAGCTTCCATTTCGACTAACTTTCCCATTGGTTGGAATGTACTAGAATGTAAGCTTTTTAAAAATTACATTTTTAGGCCAGGCGGAGGTGCCGCATGCCTTTAATCCCAGCACTCAGGAGGCAGAGCCAGGTGGATCTCTGTGAGTTCCAGGCCAGCCTGGTCTACAAAGTGAGTTCCAGGAAAGGTGCAAAGCTACGCAGAGAAACCCTGTCTGGAAAAAAACAAAAACAACAACAACAAAAAATTACATTTTTATTTATCTAAGAAATAGAGCTCATTAGGACATTTTCATATATATTTATCATTATACTTTGTTCTTATTTGTCTACTGTTTCCCTGTGCAGATTAAACTCCGGGGCTTGTGAGTGCTCAGCTCTACTGTTGAGCCGTATGTCCCTAGCTCTCTTTTTATCTTTATGTAGTGAGACAGGGATAGTCCTGTTTGGCCTAGAACTTCAACTAGCTGACCTTCAACTTGATGGCAGTCTTCCTGCTTCTTCCTGAGAATTACAGGAGGGAGCCACTGACCGAAGTTCTTTCTTTATTTTTGTTTTCGGAGACTGGATTTCTCTGTGTAATCCTGCCTGTCCTGGAACTCCCTCTGTAGGCCAGACTGGCCTCGAACTCACAGAGATCCGCCTGCCTCTGCCCCCAAGTGCTGGGATTAAAGGCGTGCGCCACCACTGCCTGGCCTTTTTCTTTTCTTTTGATGTCTTTATTTTTTTATTTGGAGTCTCACTAAGTTCCTCAGATAAGGCCTGGAACTCTTGACTCTCCTGCCTCTGCCTCCCAAGTCGTTAGGCTCATAGGCCTGGACTAGTTGGCATGGCCTGTGGTCTCCTGGAGAACAGGGAGCTTTGTTTCTCATTTATGCTCAGTCTTAGTACAGTGCCTGGCACACACCGTGTTAGTAAGCACTTGTTGAATTGACTAGAACAACGATTGGAAGTTGGTATTGAGTTAGAAACTTGGGTAACTACTGTGCGGTCAGAGCTGCCTTTGCTAGCTAGGTGTGGCGTCTTATGATCTCAACACTTAGGAGGCAGATCTGTGAAAAATGCCACATGTTCAAGCAATAAGTCTACATAGTGAGTTCCAGGCCAGCCAGGGCTCCAAAGCCCGAACTAAACCACTTTCTTTCTGTGTGGCGAGCTGAAGCTGAAGGAGCTTTTTTTTGTTTTTGTTTTTGTTTTTGTTTTTTTATACCTGCAGGAGGTGATCACGGTGCGTGTTCAGGACCCCCGGGTGCAGAATGAGGGTTCCTGGAATTCTTACGTGGACTATAAGATATTCCTTCACGTGAGTCAAGCTTCTGTAATGGGGTCAACTACAGGGCTATGGGCTGTGCTGAAGTGGAAATGATTTGTAGGTGTTCCCAACATCCCAAGACAGAAGACTGAGAGAAAAAGAGCATGGTGAAGAAAACGCAAGGTGTAATTGTGAATTGCTTTCAGCCTATCCGGTGGCATCCTGGTCTGGGGACCAGTGGCCTGATCATTTGGCCCCTTAATGAGAGTGATGATGGCAAAGTCATATGGGCTTAGTCCTTTCCATTTAACCCTTTTTACGAACCTCCTCTTGTAGACGAACAGCAAGGCCTTTACTGCCAAGACCTCGTGTGTGCGGCGCCGCTACCGGGAATTTGTGTGGCTGAGGAAACAGCTGCAGAGGAATGCGGGCTTGGTGTGAGTTTGCTCTTGCTGCCTTCTCAGGTCTGAGTAGACTCTGGGGATTATATGGGAGCTAGAGTTTATAGAGAAAAGAGCTTCGAACATGCTGGGCACTAAAGAAATGCTTTAAGTCATGTGTTTAAGTCAGTGAAGAAAACCAACATTCTCCTTTTCAGTTTTTGACCTAGCAAAATTGTATGAACAGGGAAAAAAGTATATATATGCACATATATATTTCACTGACTTAAACACGGTTTAAAACAGCTCCCAGCTTCTTTAGTGCCTGGCATGTTGTAAGTTATCTTCTCTGTAAACTCCAGGTTCCTTCCTTCTCTCAGGCAGGGTCTCACTATGTAGTCCAAGTTGGCCTTGAACTTGCATTCTTCATGTGGCAACATCTGGAGCGCTGGGATTGTAGGCATAGACCACCACAACTAGATAACATGGGTTTTTTTTTTTTTTTTTTTTTTTTGAGACATGGTCTTCTGTAGTACAGTTTGACCTGCAACTGTTGATTCTTTTGTCTCTGTCTCCCTTCATTTACTTCAGGGTGATCACTGGTGGATGATCTGCCCAGTTAGTTACCGTGTGGGACTGATGGGGCTACTGCCAGTTGACTCCCTTTGTCCTTCTCCTCTAGGCTACTTCGGGGTGTCTGTCTGCCTGTCTGCCTCTGTCTGTTGTTCTTTCTCTGAGAGTGTCTATGTTTCTTTCCTTTCCTTGTGTGCTGGGGATTGAACTCAGGACTTTGTGTGTGGTTGGCAATCACTCTACCACTGAGTTATGTCTTCAGCCCTGGCTTCTTGTTATTTTATAACTGTTCCCTGTGCTTTATAACAGAAGCTAAGGATGTTTAACAGTAATATGCGATAACTCACTTCATTTATAGCAAATTCTGGGGCTAGAGTGGTCTGTTTTATTTGTTTGTTTGTTTGTTGTTTTTCCCTGAAATAGAGGCTGTATGTGTAGCTCCAGGCTGGCCTCGAATGCTCCATCTTCTTGCTTTAGCTTGCTGAGTAGTTGCGATTATAGACCCGTGGCAACATGTCTGACTTGGAACAGATAGTTTTAGTTTATGGGAAAGGACCCACATTCCTGCTTGAAGTCTCTTCCTTAAAGAAGGAACTTAGAGCTGGGTACTGGGGAGATGGCTGTTGGTAACATGGTCATTGTGAAGCAGGAGGAGCTGAGCTGGATCCTTAGTACCCATGTGAGAAGTCTGTAATCCCAGTGCTGGGTGGGAGACAGAGGCAGGGGAATCCTAGGGGCTTGATGGCCAGCTAGTCTAGCCAAATGGATTAACTCTGGGTTCAGTGAGAGACTCAGTTCAACAATTGAAGTGGAGGGTAATTGAGGAAGACATCCTCTGTCAACGTCTGGCTTCCATACATGTGTGCATGCACATGCTCCCCCATCCTAATGCAGAGCACAGAGGTTGTAGAGCTGGGTGTAGTCGAGCAGGCCTGTAGTTCTACCACCTAGGAAGCAGAGGCCAGCCATGGCTACATAGCAGAGTGAGGCCATGTGTCAGAAAGTCCCCAAAGGGACTGGAGTTAAGAGCCCTTGTTGAGGGGCTGGAGAGATGGCTCAGAGGTTAAGAGCACTGGCTGCTCTTCCAAAGGTCCTGAGTTCAATTCCCAGCAACCATATGGTGGCTCACAACCATCTATATCGAGATCTGGTGCCTTTTTCTGGCTTGCAGGGATACATGCAGGCAGAATAGTGTATACATAATAAATAAATAAATAAAAGCCCTTGTTGCTCTTATAGAGGACCTGGGTTGGGCAATCCACACTAGGTTGCCTACAATTGCCTGTAATTACAGTTCCAGGGGATCTGATTCCCTCTTCTGGTCTCTGTGGATACTGTGCACACATGGTGTACATATCAAGCAAGCTCATACACCTGAAGAAAAAAGCAATTGATGTTTGAAGTGTGTATACCAGATGGAGTGGTATAATAGCATGGCTTTGGAATCGTAGACCTAGATACTACCTGTGTTGTGTAACAATGGGAATTTTATTTATTTATTTAGTTAGTTTTTTAAAGACAAGATTTCTGTGTGTAACCCTGGCTGGCCTGGAACTCACTCTGTAGACCAGGCTGGCCTTAAACCAGCCTGCCTCCCAAGTGCTGGGATTAAAGGTGTGTGCCACCACACCTGGCAGACAGTGGGAATTTTATGTCACCTCTCTGGTTTTCTAAAAGGAGGACACTAATATTTTTCTCACGGGATTTTTAGGAAGATTAAATGCCATGTTTGTGGAAATGTGATGTGAAGTGCCTGCCATAGGCATACCATCAACCAGTGTTAGCTCTGTCATGTCCCTTACTAAAATCTAATTGTATTGATTGGGCCCCTTTTCAGGGGACTATTTTGGATTGGGGTTGGAGTGATGCTTCACTTTGAGTGTTACATTATGTTTCCACAGGCCGGTACCCGAACTTCCTGGGAAATCCACTTTCTTTGGTAGCTCTGATGAGTTCATTGAGAAGCGAAGGCAAGGCCTACAGCATTTCCTAGAAAAGTGAGTGGACATGCTGGGTTAGCCCTGGCCACCACTGTGGAGGCAGGGCCGCAGGACGATTCCAGGCAGATGCAAACCCCTGCCCTGCTCTTGCGGTCGCATTTGTGGTGGCTGGCTTTCCTGTGCACCCCCATCTCCAGTGCTCCGTGAAGCCAAAGGCTGGCTGGGTTGGGGATGGGGACAGCTGCTTCCTCACATGGTCGGTGTTGTGCTCTCTGTTGCTCCAGGGTCTTGCAGAGCGTGGTCCTCCTGTCAGACAGTCAGTTACACCTCTTCCTCCAAAGCCAGCTCTCAGTCCCCGAGATTGAAGCCTGTGTGCAGGGCCGAGGCTCCCTGACCGTGTCTGACGCCATTCTCTGCTATGCTATGTCAAACTGCGGCTGGGCCCAGGAGGAGAAGAGGCAAAGCACCTCTCACCTGGCTAAAGGAGACCAGCTCAACAGGTAATTGGAGGACCTGTTAAGGAACCTGGGGCTGGGATCGCTGTGACCAGTGACACATGGGGAGTGGCATGCCCATGTGTTAGAAAAGGAATGAAACAGCATTGGTAGCCTTGGAAAGGCCTGGTTCTCTCTCTTGAATGGGAAACTAGAGGTCCCGCTGAAACTCAGGGAGAAAGAAGGGCAGCCTTCCCTGGCTGGCTTTTTCTTTTGTTTAAGGCAGTCTATTGTGTGGTCCATACTGGCCTGGAGCTCACTGTGTACCAGGCCAGTCTTCAACTTTTCGTGATCTTTCTGCTTCAGACATGAGTTTGGAGATTCCAGGTGTGTGTGTATACTGCACTCCGTTTCTTCTTCTTTTGTTTCACTGTGTAGCCCCAGCCATGTAGACCTACATGGCTACCGAGCTGGTTTCAAACTCACAAGATTTGCCTGCCTCCTGAGTGCTGGAATTAAAGGTGTGCAGCACTACACTGGGCTCTTTTTGAAAATTGACTAAGTAGTTAATTTTTGTGATTCTGGTGGGAATGAAGTCCTGGGCTTCACTTGTGTTAGGTGTATGTTCTACTACCAAGCGACCTCCTCAGCTCTTAACATGTTCCTATTCTAAATGAAGAAATGCCACCCCAGTTAGCAATGGCCATTCCCCCTGGTAACCATAGTCTACTTTCTGTCTGGATCTGCCTGTTCTGGTCATTTCAAACATGCTGAGTCATATGGCAGGTGTATCTGGCTTTTTCTTTTTCTTTTTTTTTTTTTTTGAAGATTTATTTATTTATTATGTATACAGTATTCTGCCTGCATGTGTCCCTGCAGGCCAGAAGAGGGCACCAGATCTCATTACAAGTGGTTGTGAGCCACCATGTGGTTGCTGGGAATTGAACTCAGGACCTCTGGAAGAGCAGCCAGTGCTCTTAATCACTGAGCCATCTCTCCAGCCCCTGGCTTTTTCTATTCAGCATAATGCTTTAAAAAAATTTTTTTAATCACATTTGTTTGAGTGTGTGTGCATATGTGTGGTCATGACATGCATGTGGAGGTCAGAAGGCCACTTGTTGGGGTCAGTTCTCTACTTCTGCCATGTCCTGGGGATTGAAGTAGGTCATCAGGCTTGGCAGTGGGGGGCTTTTGCCCACTAAGCCATTGCACCAGCTCCAGCATGCTTTCAGGACTTCATTATCTTTTTTTAAAAGATTTATTTATTATGTACACAGCATTCTGCCTGCATGTATGTCTGCAGACTAGAAGAGGGCTGCAGATCTCAGTACAGATGGTTGTGAGCCACCATGTGGTTGCTGGGATTTGAACTCTGGACCTCTGGAAGAACAGCCAGTGCTTCTAACCTCTGAGCCATATCTCCAGTCCACGTATTCCTTTTTATGACTGAATATTTCACTGAATGAAATGTATATGTCTATGCCCATCTCCTCATTTTTATCATCTATTCATGCCCATCTTTTTCTTTCCTCTTCTCCTTCCCAGTTGCTGCTTTCTTCCAAGATCAGGCAGGAGGAACTCTCCTTCTCCACCCCTCAGTGAAGAGAAGGACCACTTAGAAACATGGGCTCCAGTGATGGACTCTGAGGGCCCATCCTTAGAGAGTCCTATGCTGCCGCCCAGCTCCTCACCATCATGCTGTGATATTGCAGGACTGGATGAAGGACTCTCTGTGTCCCAGCCTGTGAGAAGGGCTGTGGGAGGGGACCATGCTGTGCCTTTGGACCCTGGTCAGCTAGACACTGTGGGGGAGGTGAGCTGTGGTTGAGCTCTGGGTTCTCTTGGGTGGTGGTGAAGATGCAGGCCACAGTCGCATTCAGGTGGGGTTGGGCATAGGGCAGGTGCAGGGGAGTCGGGCTGTTTAGCACCCTCCAGCCATATCTACTCAGGTTCGCTATGCAGAGGTTGGTTGTGGCTGCCTGCTGTGTCTCCTCCATGGGAATAAACACCACACCAGTGTTTGTAAGTTAAGCACAGGGCCCAGGAGCTGTTGGTTTTAAGTAGAACTATATTTACTTCTGCAGGAGCTTAGTTTCTTCAGGTGCACTGCCACGGGTGAATAGTTTGGGGAACCTGTTCATGGCAGATTTTTAGCTGCCATATTGAATACTGTACAACAGAATGCTTCTATTGTTATATTCCCATCTTGGCAGGCTGCAGTTTTTGCCTGGAACACTTTGGTTGTGGGCGGCCTGCCTCTTGCCTGCCTCCTTGTGTGGACAGGGTGGTGAGTATTTATTCACCACCTCCTTGCTTGTCAGTAAATGGCAGTAATGTGACTCTTATCGATGGGATTTCCAGTATCTTCCAAGACCTTGGCAGGTTGAGTGGGGCCTGAGAGCTGCAGGCAGGCAGTTCAAGATCATCGAGGCAAAGTGGCTAGCCGCAGCCAGGGGAAAGGGAAGAGCGCAGAGGCTTTGTTTTGGCAGAGGTGGCTCTGGGCTGCCCATCTTCTGCTCATAAAGCAGAGCTGGTGTTTCTGCAGGGGTAAAGCGGGCTCCTTTCTTCTCTCTGAATAGCAACTCCCCGGCGCAGGGCTTTAGCTGCCCAAGTGCCCACTGCTGCATTGCAGGGGAGCCTCATGCTCAGGCCAGTGGGGCACACAGGCTTTGTCTGCCTGGAAGGGAGGGCTCTAGGGATGGAGATGGGGAACCACGTGCTTTCCTTTGGACATTGAGGCTTCTGCCCTCCTGCTGCCGAAATCCTGTTTGCAGAGAGCAGGGGCTGGGCGCCGGAGTGCTAGGGTGGGCTCTCTGCTGGGCTCCCCTTGCTGCTCTGCTCTTAGGTTTGTGTGGGCTTCCTCCCCTCTGGCCATCTGCCCGTCTGTGGGCTCTTTCACTACTGGCCTGTGTTGTGGGATTGTCAATGGCATTTAGTTCAGAGTTGAGGGGCTTTGGCCTGAAATAAAATCCAAGTATTTAAGACTGTTGTTGCAATTTGTGTCTAACAAGCTGTAGCAGGGAAGGAGGGAGAGAGAGCTGGCAGGAGTTACTTTCATAAATCATGAATTTATCAGCGTGGAAATAACACTCGCCGCAGAACTGTGTGCTGGAGCTCTCCTGCATTGTGTGCGAGACTCAAGTTCACCGCTGCAGGAGGGACTGTTTTCCAAAGAGCCAGGATCTAGCTCTTCTCACAGTTCTGGGCATGAACCTTGTTAGGTATAATTTACCTGATGCGCTTCCATCTTCGAAGCCTGTCTGAGGTGCCAGGTGCTAAAAGAGAAATAAAGTTTGTCAACAGGCAGATGCAAAGCCCTGGCTGGCGTTCATCCCTCCTTCCTGGCCGCCTCCCCTGGGTCTCTCCTTTATATGATGCATCAGAGCGAAGCAAGGATGGAAAACCTACAGAGGCAGATCCAAAATGTCAAAAGAAGTTCATTTAAAAGGGGAAAAAACTCCATACACAACCCTCACAAAACCCGACAGATGCTAGGCTAATGGCATCCACTCTGCCGATTGGTGGGGATGGCTCATGAATATTAATGAGTCCAATGCTCCAAATGGTGCAGCTGTGAACCCAGCTGTGCCTGAAGCTCTCTGATCTCAAAACTTCCAGACAGGAGCCGGAGGTGGTCTGTGTCAATTCCCTACTCAGCCAAAAAACAGCAAGCTGGATTGGCCTTCTTCTGTTCTCCTCTCTCCTCCTGGAGTTGGTGCTAGGCAGTCAGCTCTGCCAGCAGGCTGGGCTGCTGGGACAGCAGGCGCTCTTCAGACATGGCTGCGATTTCTCAGACTCCCAGCTTTTTTAATGACCCATTAGCAGCAGTGCGTACAACAGCACCTCAGTTAATGTGAGGCCGGGTGCCTTCTCATCTCAGTCTTGTGCTGAGTTGAGTATCGGCTGGAGAAGATGTCCGAAGAAGGAGCGAGCTTTCCTAATAGCATGGGCCCACGTACCAGAAAAACAGCAAACCCCAAAGAAAATTTCTTTTTATCTAGGCAATGCCAGAGGCCTCTCTCACATTTTTCTCTGTCCAGTGTGTGCTAAGTCTAGTCACCACAGCTGGATGGCCTTCTCTGTGAGAGATGAGTCACTAGCTGTGGGGAGTGGCCCACCGAGTGGTATAGAGTCAAAAGTGTTCTTTGTTTTGATCTGAGATTTGAGGCAAGTTTGGTGCCTGCTTTAGTCACAGCTTTTGTGACCCAAGTCTAGTCATCCCTTTAATCTGAGTTGTAGGAGGTCGGGGACCAGTAGGGAGTGCCTGGAGGTTATTTGGTAAGGACCTGTGGGGAGTGCCTGAAGGTTGTTTGGTAGGGACCTGTGGGGAGTGCCTGGAGGTTATTTGGTAGGGACCTGTGGGGAGTGCCTGGAGGTTATTTGGTAGCAAAATGAAGGTGGGGAAATTCTGGGGCAAAAATAGTTTCCTATGAGTTGTTTGATTTGATCAGAATCAGCAGGGTAGGCAAGCCTCATATTCCATTTCTAGCTGGGTGTGACTTGTAGAAGACAGTTTTGAAAGCCTGGACAGGACTTGGAGTGATGTGTGTCATTTCTGTACCCAGTGTGCCTGATCTTTGCAGGAGGTACTTTCCAAGCTCTGTAGTATTAGTGTGTGGTGACACACTTAGAATTCAGCACTTGAGAGGCCAAGGCAAGAGGAATTGCTGTGAGTTTATGGCTAGCCTGGGCTACAGAGGGTGTTCAGGCCATCCTGAGCTATAGTATGAAACTCTCATCAACAGCAAATAAACCTCACACCGTTCTTAGTTTTCTGGCTTCTGGGTCTTAGGTTCCCACCTCTGAGTCCTAGATGGCTCCTACTGTCTGGTAGCTTTGCTCAGAGAGCCATCCAATACAGATTGGAGATTAAATTAGTTCCATATTGGTGAATTTGCATACCACAACTCTTACATGTATTCTTAACAAGTTGAGGGAGCTACAAACAGGTCACAGGATTCAAGGGGACTTCCAGGTGTGGAGATAGGATCGGAGCAGCCCTGACCTGACTTCCCCAAGGCTGCAGGAATGTTGGATTGGGGTGCCTGGCCTTTGTGGATGCAAGAGCAGCACACTGCTGAGACTCTGGGAAGCCAAGCAGATAGGCATTATGGCTGGAACACTTCTTCAAGTGTGGGCAGTGGGCAGCAATCCTAGCCTGAGGGCAGCGCTGCCAGCAGGGAGTCACTTCTGTGGAAGGCACAGAGCCTGGCTCACAGAACCCTTTGGACGCTAAGTGTCCTGCTTCCTAGTCTCTATACCACTGTACTTTCTTCCTGAAAGTTCTCAGCCCACTTTGAAAGAACTCCCCCTCCCACACCCCAGCTCCTCTCTAAGGAACTGTTTGGGAAATGGCTCCAAAGACCAAGGGTGCTGTCCCTTCCAGCAGAGTCCATCCTCACATGTCCTCACATCGGAAGAGAAATCCTGACTGGAGAGAGAAACAGTTCCGCCTAGGCTGTGACTAGATGTGGAAGGGAAAGCTGGTGACCTCAGGTCTCAGGTGCCATCAACACAGACAACTTCTGCTTGAAAGGCTAGCAAGAGCCACCACGCTCCTTAGAAGCTGAGTGCTTCCCTCTGGTTCAGGGCAGATGGGTCTACTCCTCGAGGAAAGCAGAGAAACCCCAGCACTTCACAGTGTGGAATATAGAGACACTAGGTGGCCAGCACTTCACAGCAGTGAGTACAGAGATGCTAGGGATGTGGAGTTAAGAGATCACTGGGAAGTTGGTGAGGGGTTTCCCGAGAGTAGCTCTGAGCTTCGGTTCGCAGGAACCCACCAGCCATAATTTTAAGTCTTTCCTGTACTTCAGCTCCTTTCTCTCCCATTCCACTAATCCAAAGGGGCCAGCTTGTCAGTTCCTTCCACAGAGAACTAAGCTTGTGTGTCTCTTCCCTTAGTGGCTGTGTTGGTCAGGGATCCTGGCCCACCAGCGGCCTGACCTGGGGCCCTCCAGCCTAGAAGAGTGAGGGCCCCAGGCAGGCTGCTGGAGACAGTGCAACCTGCCTGTTGTAAGCTACAAGACTTAGATATATTCTGCCAATTAGGGCACATCTGTTCGGAATGCTGAAAGGCGGGCACTGTCTCTTTAAGAGCCATCCCACTCCTCTCCTTGAGTGATGAGGGCTGAGAGCACAGGGGAGTCAGATGCTGATTAAACAGTCCTACTGCCGAGCTCTGTTAGAAAATTACTGTAATTATGATCTAGTCCCAGCAGAGGGATGAGTTCCAATCCTGCTAATAACCCTTCCAGGTGCCTCAGCTTCAGTGCCCAAGGGAGGCAGCATGGGCAGGGCTCTGGCTGGCATCACGGCAGCCTGGCCCTCCTGTGTGGCCTGCACAGGCAAACACAAAGGCACCAGAGCCTCATCCTGTCTCTGTGCCTCCTGAGGGGGTGGTGGATTTTGGTTAGTTTTTGTTTTGTGTTTTGGTTCTTGACAGAGCTCTGGGGAGTCATTTTGTACGAGAAAACTTTCCTCTAAGCTAACAGTGACAACCAGGAAAAATCACAACCTCAGACAACAGTCTGTCCTGAATCTCCCTCTGGTGTCAGGGGGCCGCAGTCAGTACCCCCAAGTGCAATGTGCAGCACCAGCCTGACCCACTTCAGGGGATTCGAAGGGATCCTGGCCTGCATGCTCCTTTGTGCTGCATAAAAATGTGCTGGGTTTCTACCTCTTGCTCTGAAGTGGTATTGCTGTTCATGGTCCCAGTAAAGCGTTCCTATGCTGCCCTTCCCGATTCCTGCCCTGGCAGAGGGAGACAAGGGGAAGGAGCCCAGAGTTCTGCAGCTCTGGAGCCTCGAGGCTGGCCCTGGTCAGTCAGACCCTGGTCATTTTCCAGTACAGACCTGCAGCAGTGCAGGGCTGGTGAGTTAGTTCACTGTGGGGTGGAAGCTGCCTGCCTGGCGCCTCAGTCCTGAAGGACTCCTGGGCTTGTTTGCTGACTCCCCAGCCCTGCCAGAAACCACCTCTGTGATCCTCATCTAGTGCTAACGCACAAACTTAGAAGGCAGGGCTTGGCTCCAAGCATGCACCAAATGCCTGAGCCTGTTCTCAAGTGAGGGTGGGGTAGGATTTTGCCTCAGGAGACATTTGGCAATGTCTGGGAGCATTTTTGTTGTTGTGAGTGTGTAAGTGTGTATGTGGGGGGGGTATGGAGAGTGAGATGATAGAGATAACCAGAGATGCTGTTTAATGTCCTATGGAGCCGTCAGCAAAGTAGATTTTCTGACCTCTGACCAGATGTGGAGGCTCACTCATAATCCCAACACTTAGGAGACTAAAGCGGGATGATTGCTGTGTGAATGAGGCTGTCTCGGGCTACATAGTGAATCCCAGAGCAGTGTGGACTACAGACTGAAATCCCATTTCTAACAAAAACAAGGGGATGTAGCCTGATTGGTACAGCGTTTGCCCAGCATGTAGGAAGCTCCGGGGTTCAGTCCCCAGCTCTGCATATATGCCTGGGAGGTAAGTCGAGGGTTAAAAAGCCAAGGGCATTTTCAGCAGCTAGGGAGTTTGACATCAGCCTAGATTTCTTGAGACCAGGCTCAACAAAACAAAACTTTCTGGCCCAGCTTGCTGAGGTTGAGATACATTACTCTGCCACTGTAAACTTAGAGATGTTGGAGAAAGGACATCAAGTGTCCAAATGCCAGATGCCTTCCTGGAGGGTGCCAGTCCTGGGAGCAGTGGTGTGTGTATACTACCTTGGAATTCACAGTACAGTGAGGCCAAGTGGCCAATGGGTGAGAGGGAAATGTCTGTGGCCTGTTTTCTGTCCCACGATGGCCAGCTGCTCACCATCAGGTGGAGAGTGTCTGCAGTGGAAGCAGATGCCCTCTTGGAGGACCAGCACTAGAAACCTCTTGGAACGAGCTCGGTCACAGGAGGCAAGGAAGTGTCAGACTGTTGCCCAGGGCCACAGAATGTTTTCTTTCAGTGGCACTCGGCCAGGTGGAAATGTGGAGGATTGTGATGGGACCCCAGGAGGGACTGGAACACACAGCTGCTGACAGGGAGCCCGCTTCACAACAGTTCCCTGCCAGAGACACCAGGCTCTCGGAACAGCCTGGGCATAGGGAAAGGAAGCCTGGTTGGCAAGTTTACTGAGAAGCCAGGCCTGCAGGAGAAAGGACTTCATTAGAAGGGACATTACCAGGCCTCATGCCAGGAGAGCTGGGGCATCTCTCTGCCGCCTGGCTCCCCAGCCCAGTTCTCTTATTTTTAGTGTGCACACACACATCCCAGCGAACATCAACACCCTCCTTCACTTTCAAAAGTGCCTCAGTCTGGACCTGGGCATGGTGATGTACCTGTGTAACCCCAGCTCTTCTGGAAGCAGACACAGAAGGACCATAAATCCAAGACCAGCTTGAACAACTTAGATCCTGGTTCAAAAAAGGGGAGTGAGGCAAAGTGGTACACGCCTGTAATGCCAGCACTTGGGAGGCAGAGACAGGAGGATCTCAAGTTTGAGGTCAGCCTGGGCTTCTCAGTGAGAACATCTCAAAAATACCAGAAAACAGTGTCTCGATTATGAAAATATAAGGCCACTGTATTGTACCTGTTTCCCCTAGCAATGTTTTCCTCCATTATATTTATTTTTTAAAAAGTTGTACCAAGAGGGATACGGCTTAAAACTCAGGGCCAGTGAGATACTTGGAGTACCTTCACCTATCCAGCTGAGTTTAAGTCTCACGGTCCACATGGTGGGCCAGTAAAGTGTTCTCTGACCTCCACGCATGCTCTGTGATCCCATGCCCTTTCCCCCAATAAATACAATTTTAAGATTAAAAAGAGTCATTGATTCAATCTCAGAGAATGGCTATCAATTCCTAACAGCATGTTTCCCCGACCAGTTTTGGATAGGGAAGTGGGGCAAATAATTCAAATCCCTTGAAAAAGAGAAATCTCTTTTAGTTGTGAGTTTTAAACTCCCTACCCAATCTTCGCAAATTCCCCTGGGAACCTCAATGGCTGGGTGGAGGGAGCGAGGCGTGATAATCTATATACTAGCAAATGAGTGAGTCACTGGGCTGTACACTGGGCTCAGCATGGTGAGCCTCCGAGTAGAGGCCGCTTTTCCTGAAGTCAGCTCCCAGATTTTGCTGCTGCTCTGGGAGTTAACAAATCCATGCCACTCAAAAGTCATCCGTCCAGAACTGCTCCTGGGAGGAGGACTGCACACCACTGGGACGGGGCTGTTTTGGGTTTTGGGTTTTGTGTTGTTGTTTTGTGCCTAAAGATGAAAGTGTCGATCAATGCCCCTGGCATCTGAGGCGATTTTTTTGTTTTTTAAGACAAGGCTTCTCTGTGTAACAGCCCCGGCTGTCCTGGAACTCGCCCTGTAGGCCTGACAGGCCTTGAACTCACAGCGATCTGCCTGTCTCTGCCTCCCGAGTGTTGGGATTAAAGGTGTGCACCACCACTGCCCGGCTGATTTTTCTTAAAGTCAAGGAAGGAAAAATCTTTCACTTCTGTTCCTCTATGTTTCACTCACCAGAACAACTGGTGCCATTAAGAAGCCGTCCTTCATGTAAGGCCACTAGTTCAGTGGCCTAAGGTCCCAGTCATCCAGTTAGTGGCAGGCATCGAGGTGGGGGTGGGTTAGTGCAAACCAAACAGAAACAGAAATCTGATTAGGCAGCTGCCATCTGAGGTTGTTGGCTGAGACCTTGGCTGTTGATGGGGGAGTAGTCTGTTGTGTGAGGTTTAGTTTTTAACCAGCTGGAGGAACATGTTCCTCCCAAGGGTCTCCTTCTTACTCTTGAGAGTGTCCCCACTTTTCCTTAAGAAATCTAAGTTTTCTCTGGAAAAAACCCATCGAAACAAAGCAATGACTCCCCAGAAAACAAAACAAACCCCCAAAAGCAATCAGAGTCTCATTTAGAACTTGGTCCCAACAGGAAATGCCCTTCAGCCTGAGTGTGGATAGAATCATCAACTCCCCGTACCCACTTTGTCTTTTCTCAATATAACAGGGTCAGAACAGTTCCTAAGTAAAAATTTCTCCCCTCTGTGTAGCCCTGATTGGCCCAAAACTCACCTTGAAGACCAGGCTGTCCTCTAACTCTTGATGATCCTCCTGCCTCTGCCTCCAGAGTGCTGGGATTCTCGGTGTGTGCACTACTTCTTGCTGAGGACAGATCTCCAGGTTGCCTCTTTGTGTATATCTTTTAGGGATAACCAGCCTCCCCCCCCACCCCTCTCTGCTAAATTTTACTGCTAAAAAGGTCAGAGGTCTGAATATGGTGCTTTCCCCGTGGTGCACAGAAGTTCGGGAGACATTTGCAGTGTGGCGAAGGACGGTTTCTTTAGGTCTACAGGTGCAGAAGGGATCACCTTACCACGGGCTTGTTTTAAATGCTGGAAGCAATGGCTGTGCTGTTAAGAGCGTTTTTTCAACCCCCTTCCCACCCTGCCCTAGATGCTTGCTCTTTCTCTTCTGGGACCCCCCCCCCCCCCTTTCTGGTGTCTGACTCAGGGTAGTCACACAGCCATGTTCTTGAGGACTTGAGGGCGGGGCTTTCCAAGGAAGGGTGGGTGGGCACAGAAGGGTTTTGTGTTAACCCTGAACAATGCCCATTGTTCTTACCTATGGGTTGGGATTGGTGCAAAGGAGTCCCTAAAGCAGGAGGCAATTGGTTCTCTCCGGTTCACCTGCTCACATGCTGCCACCTAGTGGTTTCCCTCTCCTTCGGCACCCTGGGTAATAGGGGGATGTTATGGCTACTTCTCTATCGACACCCCCACCCCAGACCCAATTTTCTCACCGCTCTATCCATCATACAAAGAATTGTTTCCATTTTCTATTTCTGGGTCTGGAAATGAGTAATTACCATGAGATTTTTTTTTTTCCACTTTGAAAAACTTGGAATCTCCCGACATCCTTGCGTGCTGTCTGGTTTCTTTCTCGCCTGTGGTGATGTGAGATAAGAATTTGCTTACAGTATGGCCCTGACAGAGGTAAGGCTGTCTTCTGCCAATCCAGGGCTGCTCTGAAGAGGCAGTTTGGGTGTAAAATTTCTACAACTGCTCAGGTGCCTGTCTTGCAAAATTTCTCACATAGTTTGGCAGTAAGGGCTAGTCCTTACTGAGCAGTTACCACAGGCCAGGTACTTCTCCAAGTACACAGAACTTGACAAACCCTTTTATCTTTCTAATTACCCAGTGACCTGCTGAGGTAGAGCATACCCCGTTCTTCACAGAAGAACAGGGGCACCGGATGCCAACAGATCGCAAAAGGGAAAGATGTACTCCCAGGTTGTCTGGTCCCGGGGTTTCTGCTCCCAATCTCTCCAATGTACAGAACTGTGTGCGGGTGACTGGCAAGGGAGCAGAGCCCTGGATTAGAGAGCCCCTAAGAAATGGCTTCCTCGGCCGGTCTGGGACTCCATGCACTGCAGGCCACAGTGCCCACAGAGGCGCTCTCCAACGTGCTGATTCCCAGGCCCTGCTTCTGTCTCTGTCTCAGAGATTGATCACATCAGAAAAAGCAACCAAGTAACCAATCAAAGGAAGTCTGAGGAACTGGCCAGATACCAGCAGTCCTGGATTCCAGAGATGACTGCCTTGAAAGACAGTCACAAACCTCTTCTCTGACTAGACTTTTCTCTCTGACTGTCCCTTCCCACTTTGCAGATGGTAAGAATGCCCAGCGGTGACATTTTGATAGAATTAGAACAATTTTGGGCTGGAGAGATGGCTCAGTGGTTAAGAGCACTGACTGCTCTTCCAGAGGTCCTAGGTTTGATTCCCAGCACCCACACGGCAGCTCACAACTGTCTGTAACTCCAGTTCCAGGGGACCCGACATCCATGGCAAAACACCAATGCACATAAAATAAAAGTAAATAAATAAAAACAAAACGATTCACTGGGCAAGCCTCAGTGAAACATTTCACTATTAGGATAAGAATTTGTACTATATCAAGCTGATAATAGAAAAATAAATAAATTAAAATGAAAAAACAAAACAAAAGGATTTCATTATTTTTTGTTTTTTTTTCTTTTTTTAAAAAAAAGATTGATTTTATATGCATTGGTGTTTTGCCTGCATATATGTCTGTGTGAAGGTGTCAGATCCCCTGGAACTGGAGTTACAGATAGTTGTAAGCTACCGTGTGGGTGCTGGGAATTGAACCTAGGTCCTCTCCAGCCCCCCCCCCCTTTTTTTCTGTTTGTTTGTGTGTGTGTGTGTGTTTCAAGACAGGGTTTCTCCATGAAATAGTTCTGGCTGTCCTGGACCAGGTTGGCATTGAACTCACTAAGATCCACCTGCCTCTGCCTCCTGAGTACTGGGATTAAAGTTAAAACAATTTCTTAACATTTACTCCTTATTTATTCACGTGTATGGGTACATATGTGCCATGGTACACGTGTGGTGGTCAGAAGACAACCTGTGGGAATGGGTTCTCTCCTTCCATCATGTGAGTCCTGGGGACTGAACTCAGTCAGCAGGTGCCCTTACCCGCAGGGCCATCTGGCCATCCCTTGATACTGTGCCAGAAAGGAATTCAGCCCCCTCACCCATGGAAAGAAACACATCTAAATTTTATTTGTGCTTTGCAAGCCACCAGTAACTCCCTCCTCCCAGGATTTCTGTGGTTGTTGCCTTCTTTGTAGCAAGCGTGTAGAAAAGGTAGATGTGGGTGTGTGGACATGGCTTCCAAAGGACCATAAGCTAGGAACTGGCTGCTTCAGGCACAGATCTGAGGAGCTGTCCTCTCCCTACGTGTTTTATTAGTGGTTTAAAGTCACACGAAGTAGCAGAGTTTGGAGTCTGTTCAGCAAAGAGAAGAATCCATGGCCAGAGGAGAAGATGGGAAGTCTTGATGGATGGTCTGTTTCTTCATGAAGGCGGGAGGGACAGAGAGAAGACTATGTTCCCTGCAGGGTGGAAAACATACATTTTCTTTTACGATCAGGATACCCAAGTATGGGTAGGGTGCAGCTCTGCTGGTAGAATGCTTGCCTAGTACACAAGAAGTCCTGGATCCAGCCACCAGCACAATATGAACAGGGTGTGGAAGTGCTTGGCTGTCAGCCCAGTACTCAAGAGGTAGAGGCGGAAGGACCAGAAGTCAATGTCATCCTCAGTTACAGAGCAAATTTGAGGCCAGCTTAGGATCTATAAGATGATGTCTCAAAAAATGGGGGTGGAGAGAAGTCCGGAGAGATGGCTTAGTGGTCAAGAGCATTCTGGTCTTGCAGAAGACCCGGGTTTGGTTCCTAGCACTCACATGGTGGCTTAGTCACCCACCACTCCAGTTTCATGGGATCCAGTGCCCCCTTCTGGCCTCCCTGGGTACCTACCCTCATGTCTATAACCCCCATAATTAAAAAATAACAAAAACAAAAATTTAAAAGATAGAATTACGAATAGGAGTAAAATTTTTCCTGTTACCATGTCTCTTAATCATGTAGTTTTTCTGTTGTTGGAGATAACTGATAGCACTGTTCCTTCTCCTTCCAGAAGTATTGCACACACTCATAAACAAATAGCGATGTAAGTCTAGTCTGCATGGTCTTTTGAGATAGGGTCCCGCTCTGTAATCCAGCTGCCCTGTTACTCAATCCATATCCCAGGCTGGTTTAGAACCCATGGAAATCCTCCTGAGTTCTGGGATTCCAGGCATGCACCACAAACAACAGCTCTCCACTCCTTTTTCTACAAGGAGGCATGCATGGCTGGCCCACCCTTCATTGCTGCTTTCTGTGCTTACCAGTACATCTAGAAACTTATTTTGTAACAGCATCCCTTTGTGTTTACTGATGTGGAGTATTCGAACCCACGAATGCCCTCCGCTTTCTGGCCTTGTACACCTGGACATTTAGTTAGTCTCCAACGCTTTCCTACACACAGACCTATGCTTGTGTTCGTACCAGGTGGCATGTGTGCCAGGACAGCGGTGGGATAAATTCCTACGAGTCCTAGCGGGCTAAAGGGAATGAAGAGCCACACTTTAAATAAATGACAAAGTAAAATAGAGTGAATTAGTTCAGATTTGGCAGAAAAATCCCAACCCTTCTGCACCCATGGCCGGTAACCAGAGTCCTCCTTAGGGAAGCTGTACAGTCAAACCTGGAGCAGCAGGCCCAGGCTGGGGCTTTGGGATTACACAAGAGCCCTGGAGAGCAAGGTCTAGCTTATGTGTGTTCCTGAGGGAATTCACTCAGCTGCTGCATGCTGAAGAGGGGCCTGGTTGGGTGTGGGGGCCCACAGAGGTTTCCTAGTGAGATCTGAGTTTGCTTTACCCAGCAGGGCTGCATTAGAGGATGGCTTGACCATGTGCGTGGTTACCAGGTGATTGGAAGGGTCTGCACTTGGATGTGCGGGGAGGTCTTTTGCCCTGCCCCTTGGCATTCCTATAAAAAGCCCTTTTGAAGAGACAGAAGGGGACGATGGATATTGATCCAGCTCCTCCCGAAGCTATCCTGTGTTTCTGTCTGTCTTCTCCACACTATTTTTCTGTCTGAATATTTCTTATCCCTCTCTCCTCAAGAGTACCCTGGGAAAAAGCGGGAGCCGGCCTCCCACAGTTGGGAAGACTGCAGACAGTTGTCTCCCAGTCACTCTGATTGTGTCTTTCACACCCTGCGATAAAGGCTGATCCCGTTTTTTGGCCAGAAGATGGAGCTAGCGATATCAAGCTCGTCTTGACTGCCCTCTTTACCATTCTAAATTCTAAACCCACTGACCATCCAAGTGGCTGCCGTTGCTACCCTACCCAGGCCAAGTATTCCCGATACTTTAGAACATCACACGGGGGCTCGTTCAATGACAGAGCACTTGACTGCTGTACAGGAAGTCCTGGATTCAATTCCCAGTAACACAAACACACACACCATCAAAAAATCAAAACTCACCCCAGCATGATGTCCTTGCTCCTAAAGCTTCAACCATATTTTATTGCTTAAGATATATATATATATATATATAATATATATATATATATAATATGGGTCTTGATATGTATCCCAGGCTGGTCTTGAACTCAAGACCCTCCTGCCTCAGCCTCCCAAGTAACTGTTAAAAGTTAATTTGATTATATTCCTAGGAATCCTCATAAAAGATTGAAATTTTTGTGGGTGTGGTGTGTAGTGTGTATGTACATGTGAGTGTAGGTATGTGCATATGTATGTGCTGGCACTCATGTACATGTGTGTATGCATGTGGAGGCCAGAGGTCAATGTTTGCTGTTTTCCCTCAATTGCTTTCCAACTTCTTTAAATTTTTTGAGATGGGGTTTCTCTGTGTAGCCCTGGCTTTTCTGGAATTCACTCTGTAGACCAGGCTGGCCTCGAACTCACAGAGATCCACCTGCCTCTGCCTCCAGAGTGCCACTACCACCAGGCCTTTCCAACTTTAAGAATTAATTTTATGTGTGTGAGTGTTTCGCCTGCATGTGTGGCTGTGCACCATGTGCATGCAATACCCACTGAAGCCAGAACAGGGCATTAAATCCCCTGGAACTGCAGTTGGGAACTGCCACGTGGGTACTGGGAATGGAACCCTGGTCCTCTGGAAGAATAATCAGTGCTCTTAAATGCTGGGCCATCTCTATGGTCTTATCCCCTCCCTTTTAAACCAAATGGAATGGTATGGCTTTTTTAGAGACAGTTGTGTACCAACCAATGTGCTAGGACACTAAAGATGAGTGCTGGGATTGAAATTCAGGTCCTCTGAAAGAGCAGTACATGCTCTGAACCACTGAGCTGGTTCTCCAGCCTCCTCTACTCCATTTTTACACAATGGGACAGACTATGCTGGCAGTCTGTGGGCAGAAGTGCTGTGTACAAAGCTCGGGAAGTGTCCTTGGGGTCAGAGGGTGTGTCCTGCTGCTGTCTTTTATCTTTCCCGCTGACTAGGTGGAGACACAGGAGCTGGGGCTGAAGCATCCATCTCAGCCAACATGGGAAATCCTGGTCATACACAGTGGGGCACGAAGGGCAGCTACTGAGAACCTGCCTGCCTCTGACTCCCAGATTTAGACAGAAGAGCAAAATTATTTTCTGTTAATTAAGCCATTGTTATTTTAAATTTTCTGCCAGTTTTAGTTGAGTCCAGTGCTAAGTGACACAGTCCCCAGACTTAGGGGAAACATACTTTCACTCCCTTCCCCCCCACTCCAGGTCTCATGTAGCTCAGGCTGACTTAGAATTTGCTATGTAGCTGAGGATGACTTTGAACTTCTGATCCTCCTACCTCTCCCTCCCAAGTGCCTGGGTTATGGGTGTGTACCAGCATGTCCAGTTTTTTTGTTTTGTTTTTTTGAGACAGGGTTTTTCTGTGTAGCTTTGCGCTTTTCCTGGTACTCATTCTGTAGTCCAGGCTGGCCTCAAACTCACAGAGATCCGCCTGCCTCTGCCTCCTAAGTGCTGGGATTAAAGGCGTGCGCCACCACTGCCCGGCCATGTCCAGTTTAATGTGGTGCTGGGGATGAGGGTAGGCTTCAAGCATGCTAGATATGCAGCCTACCAACTGCACTACATCTCTAACCCACTGGTTTTCTGTCTTTTTTTTTTCATTTCCTTCTTAACATTATTTATTTATTATATTTTAATCTTTGAGAATATTATACATGTATTCAATGAAATATGTTCACATCCACCCCTTTCATTTGAATCATTAACATCATTTTTGGAAAGGGAGGAAAAGGCTACTTCATTGATGACATCACAGAGAAGGGACGTCATGGCTGACAAATGCCCCTCGGCTAAGGGCAGCTCATTGATGATGGTGCTGATACCTGGCTTCATGGTTCTTCCGTTTCAAAGGCGGTGGTGAGGTAGTCCTTCGGAACGATCCCAATGAGGCTGTTCAGCTCTCCTACCCACCAGCCGTACATGTTGTACTCCTGCAAAGGGAAAAGAAGATGGTGGTGGTTGGAGAGACATGTCTATAAACTTCACACAGTGATGGTGGGGAAGAATCCACGGCTGGTTTCTTTGCTGGCTGCCAGAATGGGCTGCAAACACCCTTGGTAGGATTATTATATTTAACAAAGTCATCTAGAGGAGAAAAGTGAGTGAGCTAATTTTGCTGTCACCCTGTCTGCAGAGGGATGGAGCATATTTGCATATCCGATGCCGTCGCTGAACCTAACAGCTTTAAAAAGTTCATTTTTAATTACATGTATGTGTGTGCTTGTGTGTTTGTGTGCCAGCCCGTGGCGGCCACCAGAGGGCTTTGGATCCTCTGGAGCTGGACTTACACGTAGTTGTGAGCTGCCTGACATGGGTGCTGGGAACCAGACCCAGGTCCTCTGCAAGAGCAGTAAGTGCTCTTAACCACAGAACCATCTCTCCAGCCCCTAACAGCTTTTTATTTTTCCAAAGGTAGGGATTCAATCTGCAGTTCAGGTTGGCCTTTAACTTTTGATCCTCCTGCCTCAGACTCCTGAGGGCTAGAATTGTAGGTACATGCTACCACACCAAAAGTTTTTAATTAAAAAAAAAAACAAACAAAAAAAACCACTTTTTTGTTTTTGCTTTTTTTTTTTTTTTT
>CABHPQ010168546.1:0-12500 GCA_902168405.1 Peromyscus aztecus | reverse complement strand
TTTCTCCATAAAACCTGAACTTCTCTTGGCACAGCTGTTTGGAAAAATTGGAAAAGTACTTCGAGGCTCCCAGGAGACCTGAAATCTTCAATGCAGGAGCATCTCTACCTTCAAACTGGGGACACGCACCTATAAGTGTGTATAGCATCAGGGCATCCAAATTCTACACTCTATGGCTCACTCTATGGCTCTGTATACTATGGAGGGTAAAGGTAAGACTTTAATGGTACAGAATTATTACCAGAAGATGCTTTAGATAAAATCCTAAAAAAACAAAAACAAACAAACAAAAATCCAAAAAAAAAAAATCAAAGGCAAAAAACCCCCCAAAAAACCAAACAACAACAACAACAAACCCCACAACCAAACTCTTCACACGTCCTGCTTCTCACCCCCACATCTTCTTTCACCCAGAAGAAGTATAACATACTGCTTATTTCCACATCTGATCAAACATCTGTTTCTCTCAACTTGAACTTTGCCAAGTCTCCTTGAACTCTTTCCACTCCTCGTGAAGAAGCTTTGAAAAGGAAAGGTGGTGTCTGGACTCTGTTATTCGGTTGAAAGAAATGATGAATGAACCTGAGAGCCACATCCACCATCCAAAGGGTTTATGGGGGATTGTACCCGGCCCTAAAAGGATTTATGCTGCTAATCTCAATCAGCAAGGAAAACAAAAAACAAAACCCACCAAACCTGCTATAAAAAGAACAGCAGATTCTAGACAAAAAGCAGTATGGTCACCAACGACAGGCACGTCACACAGCTTGACTCTGCCTCCAGTGGTTCCCTATTGCTGTTTATGGTTTCAAGACTATCACAGGCCTCCTCGAGCTCCTCCAGTCACAGGGCCCTGAGCCCCTGTGTGGTGCTGCAAATACCCTGTCAGTAGGTGTCGGGGGATATCAGGGGGAAAGCAGCAGGCGCCTATCATAAGCCTTAAAAGAGATTAAATACCCTTACTCCATGATTGCTACATTTTAATTTCTCTCCTCCCCGCTGGTTCCTATTTGTATAAGCTCTTCCATGGCTCCCCTGGAGTAGCACAGACATGACCTGGAATGACCATCCCGTCTTGGGATGAGAATTCAATTTCTAGGCTCAGTGAATCTTAGGCTGTTCCAACAGAAGGAATTCACATCCTCTAAGGCTTCAAGACTTAAACTGGAATCTGTGAACCCTTAGCCTGTCTATGGACGAATGGGAAAGACTTGTTGAACTCTTGAAATTGGCCTAAAATTTTGTGTGAATGTATATGTGTGTCTTATGCCTAGGCTTTTCATTAGATTCTCAAAGGGTTTAACGCACCCTCCACAGTTTATAAACAGCACTCTAGAGGAAAATACAGTGGACTTTGGGGCCTAGGTCTGTACTTTGTCTTAGGATGGACATCTACTTCGCTAAACAAAAATACAACGGAAGAGAACCAGGAATGCTCCTCACTCACTGAGTCTTCTAGGCGTGAGTCCTTCCCATTAGTCTGTTTCCTCTCCCTTTCCGACCCTCCGAGCTGCTCCTGTCCCGGGGCACCAGCATTTTCACTGTCACTTAAAAGGGGTGGTGCCCTCTCAGAGCTTTCTGTGGCATTTGGAACAAGCCTTCCAACACGGTCAGTTCTGTGGAGAAGGTTCTGCGATGGGGGTCTTGGGTGAGTTCCTAAGAGAAAGACCCTCTTTTCACATCAAAATGGTCTCCAAGCTTCTGTGGAATTCCCCGAAAATGTCTTAGTTTACTCTCTTAACTGTCAAAGTTCACTGTATCGTTGTAAGTAAGAGAATTCCTCTTCAAGAGAACGATCAATCAGCCTCGGACACAAAGGATCAATAAGTGCTTGATATGTGCATGGGAAAAGCCAATCAAGTATTGACTAGTGATTGCTTATTTCTCTTAATAGTGCTCATTTACCATATATTATCACTAGTAAAGATGTGAACTTTGAATTCCTAAGCAGCATAGATTGTATATTCCAAGAGCAGCACACATACACACACACACATTCTGGATTGGCCTACAAATTCTGTACTCCTAAAATCCAGCTTTGGGAATGAGGATGTTTTCTTTGAGACAGCTTAAGTTTTAAGAGAAATTGAGGGGGTCTAACTCAGCAAATTCCCATCTGCTGGAAGAAGAAAGCTGGGAACAGGAATTGTTTGCCAAAGACAGACATACCCAATTTTTTTTTTTTTTTTTAACACAAATAGTTCTGTGAGGAGATTTTTCCTGAAGGGAAAAGGAAATGGTTGGTTGGGTAGCTGGTGGTTTTGCGACACTGGAAAGATTGGAGCCTAGCCCTTGGCTAAAACCTCAGGTAGTTTGGCGGCCTCTCCAGGCTATTTTACACTGTGGTTAAGGTTCTTGGCAATCATTTTCTCTTTTTTCCATTATTCAGAATTTTGGTCTATAGATCATAACACAAATGAATCATTAAGTTTGCTTCAATTGAGCCAGTTTTATTTATTGTTACATTTCAGGGAACTTGCTCTCCTGAAGACTGATGGACCTGGATGTCTGAGGAGATAAGTGTTATAAAAAAGCGAGCATCCGAAGGCGGTCCGCAAAAGCTGGGAGGGCTCTCAGGATGACAAGGCTACAGAGCACATCCCAGCTTAAGAATGGAGTGCTCTGAGGAGAATGTGTGCTCCACATGGAGGGCCTAGGAGCACTTGGGGGAGAGGGGACATTAAGCCTCAATGGGAAGCTCATGTCTTGAAGAGGGTGAAAACACATGACCACGGAGCCAAGGCCAGGGAGGCATGTAGGGTCTGTGCACACCAGATGCTGCTGGGGATGGAAATGTGTGTGAAAATTGTGTGTGTGCAAGGATAGGTGACAGAAAAACCATCCAGGGAGGGGGAATGTGAAGCAGCTTTGTAAAGAGAGACAGGAATGTGGCAGACAACTTAAACTTCACCTGAAGAAGAAAGGGGACAGGCAAGGTAAACATTTACAGACGGGAGGAAACAAGGTGCCGAGTGCAGAATTCAGGAACAATAGAGGCAGCAGCCTCTCAGAGCTGATAGAATTGTGATACCATGTGAGACGGGCATATTAATATGTATTCCATAAACTGTGCAGCTCCCAGCCCCAACGCTCTGTTTTGCTCTGACCGCAGTACCAGCCTCAGGCACCACAACACAATTTGGAAACAATGTGACGGAAATGTTTAATCTGCTCGGCCCATCTGTGCTGCGTATTTCTCCAGATCTCCCTGAGAGAGGCGCCTTGAATCTCCACATTGCCTTTAATATTCTCCTAAATCACCTCCCCACTGCACTTCAAGGGCCATTGCTACAATATCACAGGTTCATCTAAAGTGCAATGGGGAGGGGGTGGGGGGGAGGTGCAGGCTGGGAGATTTTTTATTTTAAAATAATTTCCAGAGATTGTCTTTTCTGCTTCCTTTAAAAAGAAAAGGGGGAAAAAAAAGAGAGAGAAAAGTTATTCTATTGTTGCCATAAGGTTATTGAGGTTGTTTGGTGCAAAACAGGGTAGGAAAGAGTGGAATCATTCTCCAAAGAATTATATTTATTAATCTCCATTCCCTCAATTGGGCATGGGAGGGGTGAGCAACTGCTTGCGTCCTCTTCTCTTTTCCTTGCACCTTGCTAGGGTGAGGCACTCATTAGGAGCTATGGCTCTCCAGGCTCATGGCATCGGATTTGGGCTTGGCAGTTCTCTGGGCTCACCCTGCCGCTGCGCCACTCCAAACAAAGCATTCTACATTTATTCCCTGGCCAGCACGCCCTCATCAGGAAAGGGCACGTTATATTTTTTATTTTTGGTGGAAACCACTCTTGATTTTCTCCCCTTTAAATGCAGATGTTAAATGTTGGAGTACCATTGCATTTCCACACCTGATTTTGCCAGATTCAGCTATGTGGGGCTAGAATGTGGGAAGCTGAAATGGGTTTTGGAGAAAGAGGGGATAAGTCACTGTGTTTTAGACCCTAGATGAATGGGAGAGAGTTGCCCATCACCAAGAAAATTAGGATTCCTTTTGCCTTGTGAATTAAAGAAATGAATAATTTAATCTCAAGATTGTTCCGGCGAGGGAAAGGCGGACGTCCCAGTTGCGGGGGTCCTACAGCCTGTCGGTGTGTTACATCATCTGCACACATAGGCGTTTCCATGACAACAGCTTATAGCTTCATTTCCTGGATCCCTCTAGGGGGTGTCACAGCCAGATCCACCTGCTTTTCACCCTACCCTCGGTGGGGTCATGGTAAGGTCGCCAGAATAAATGAACGCGGGTACTAATGATCTGTTTACTGCTGTTTATGCTCTGTGTGTGTCAGGGGCATGCACATTTAGAGAGCTCATTATGGCTGCAATTAGAATGCACCATCGCTAGATATTTAACTCCTTTTTCTTTTAAATTAGCATTTTAATAACATTCTTTGAGCAGAGAAACAAAATGACCATTTTTCACGGACAAACTTCTAGCTGTAGGTGCAACTTTAATAGCAAAGTTGTGAAGGAGAAAGAAGGGAGAGGGGGAAAAGGCCATTTTTACTACTTCCACCCGCCTCCCTACCAAAAGGATATTTTTATTTGCTTTCTAACACACTCAATTTCCTAAATTTGTTTTGAATCCAATTATTTGGGGTGGTTGAAAGTACCGTGTTCTTGTTGGACGGAAATTAGCAGTGATTGAAATTAACTTTTTATGTGACCTGTGAAGGGGGCTGAAATAATTACAAGTGTAGAAGAAATCCTCCTTCCAGGAGACCCTCGCTGTAGGAGTGGGCTGCGACACTGTTCTCAGCTTATCTTCATACTGCAACCACCAGGACTTCTTTTTTTTTTTTTTTCTTTAAGAAGGCGACTGCCATGATTGCTTCTGTGTTACAGTCCTTAGGATTATCACACAGAGCGTAAGTGATGACAAACACGCTATTATAAGCAGGATAAATAAGAACCAGGCAGAAAGACAACAGTAACACGGTATGAATTACCATTTTAAAAAGGTCAAATCTTGGAGCCTCAAAGAGCAGGAGAGTTGGGACACGGACGAAGCAATGCAGGCAGAGACCTACTTGGTCAGAATGTTCTGGAGGCATTGCTTTTTAGGGACCAGCCGACACCTTCTCTAGCTGTTTACAGATGCTCTGTTTGTGTAAAGTACAGTGAAAAATCACAATTTGAATGTTTCGATTATCTTTCCCGGTCCCTTCCATTTTCATTATTTATTTCCTATAAATCGGGACCTTGCTGAACATAATTCTGCAGACAAGGAGGTGGATGGGACAGCCGATGGGAACAAGGAGATAGATAGTGGGTGCGTGCAAGATAGATGCTATGCGTTTATGAAAAGGAGAGGCGTCTGCAATGAGCATCCACAGAGGAGAGCAGACGAGCGCACAAATTCTAAGTGCCTTTTATGGATGGCAAAGATGTAAGGAAGACTTGGGAACAGGCACGGAGAGCCTACCCTCCTGGAATCCACGTCCAAGTTCTGCCTAAGATGTCCCACGCTTGCTGTGGCTCCGGTGAACCTCACGAGCCTTTCCATGACAACAGACGGGATTTCACAGCCAGAAGACTTGAGAGGTCAATAGTTGAAAAGCAAGAGTTAGAAAGAGAGATCTTTATCCACAGCAAAACAATCCCCCCCCCCCCCCCCCCTACCCCAGAAAAAAAAAAAAATTAAAGATGCAGGAAGGGGGAAAAAAAAAGGAACCTTTCTAAAAATGCAAGTTTAAAATGTTTATGCTCTTGCCTCAGCCTAGTTGCACCTAAGAATCTGCCATTTCATAAATAAAATACTTGATGGCACAGACTATAATTTGGTGATCGCTACCCCAGGACATATCTAGATGCATTTCTGTTATTTTAATTAAATACTGCATTATGGTTTGCGACAACTATGCAGCACGGCGTAAATGAATTCCGAATTAAAGTGTTACTTAGGCATCCAGTAATTTTTGTTTCAGTCCTCAGTTTTACAAAGCAAATAGCTATAAAATCAAGATGTTCATTCATTTACAGATGGAGGAGGGTTGCTGTTGCTGTTTTTTTTTTCCCTTCTCCTTAATCCTCATGCACGAAAGGAATCTGGCTCCCGACACTCTCAGCTTATGAACCACATCACAAAGAAAAAGACATCCTCTCGAGTAGAATGTGAAATGCTGAATATTAATTGCGGGTATAATGCTTATCTTTGCAGCCAAGTTCTGTCTTTTAGCAGTCATCCTGATGGGCTGCTGCCTTGGATTGCCAGGAGAGTCTTTGTTGAGTGGCTAGGAACCTATTTGCTTTCATTTTCTTGAGAAAGAATCGTAAAGTTCATAAACGCTCCGTGGAAGTTTCTAGATTTGAGACTCCTCCCAAATATGGGGTATTAGGAAGGACGGAGAAACTCTTGTATCTCTGTGCTTAAAAAAATGTTGTGTCTCTTTTAAGAAAAAAAATCTTTTAAAATTTAACTATATTACCATTTCCTTAATGAACTGGAGATATAATTTGATATCACCAATTGGTTGTAGTTTAAATATCACTTAATTGGTAAATTAGGAGAAAAGTTTGGAATTTTCTCATTTATCTGTTGAGTTTCACTCAAATTTTCTCATTTGAGCTTTACTCAAAATTAATATAATTGGGCAAAAGGATTTTTTTTGGTTTAAATCTGAGGATTTGTCTTTAATATATCCTGACATATGAAAAATTTTAAGATAGCAGGTTTCCTGCACACATCATCTATTATTTCTGTTTGGAGAATCAATATGGTCTTTTAATTAGTGTTAAATATCATATGTCTATGGATATCATCAGCTTCTAGCTTCCTGTGTTCTCACCAGTTGCCTCAAATCTCCTCTAATGAACCCTACAACTTTGACAGAAATTACTGCTCTGTATGTTTGCAATGAGGCTATAATGTGCTTCAATATTTTTCGAGTTTGGTTAGAGCTCTGAATCCATACAATATCAAGAAACCCGGGCAGGAGAGGTTGAAGCAGGATGGGTTCCTTCTCAGAACATAATGACACAGAAACAAAGCTTTGGCGACTCCTTTTAATAGGGCATGGCACTGAAATGTCATCCAGCCTCTCTGGCAGATTAGCGAGGAGTTTCTTACTAAATCTCTGTCTAATAGACACGCAGCTGACTCTGGAGGAGCTGCTTGTTACAGTCCTGGCGGAAGGAAATGGAGGGATGCCACAGTTAAAGACACAAATTTTCCCTGTAATATATTCCAATGGAAACCTCGGAATCCAATACTACATGGGCATATCTAATAAATTCACAATATTTCAGTCTCAACAGCCTTCACCGGTTAGTTTTAAAGATTTATGTGGTAAAAAATTACTCAGTGATGAATATGGTTTATTCTGTGCAGTATTGGAGGTATAAGGAATTAAACTACCGTCTTTAACAGTGAATTTATTATTACCTCTGTCAAAAGACGAAGCCTTTAACAGCATTTGTTATAAATTCACTACAAAATAAATGGCTGGATTTTTTTTTTTTTAAACACTGGAGTTTGTAAAGCATCAGGCGATTCTGAGATTAACCTAACCCCACCACGGCTTAGGTGGTTCTATGTAAACATCTGGTGTGGGACTTTCCACCTGACTGGCGTGTGTGTGTGTGTGTGTGTGTGTGTGTGTGTGTGTGTGTGTGTGTGTGTTTTGAAAGTGAAAGGCCCTGACTAGGACAACAGTTTAGAAATGAGGAGATTAAAGAGAAAAATGCAGTTGAATCCCCTCTCTCTCTTTGAAAAAGGTTTTTATAATAAAGAGCCGGGATTCAATGGGATAGTGCTGGTGTGCAGTTGGGCCCCTTGTTAGTGGGCGTGTGTGCATGCATATGCACACACACAAACACCCTCTCCCTTTGTCCTCTCTTGGAATGGGTATCCCCTCATTTATAAAAATTACCTGGAAGGAATGAGGCTGCCAGGGTTTGTTCTAGACGATTGGTTCCTGTCTGGGGGAAAGGAATGGCCTCGACTGAATTTGACCGGTGTATGACCGTTGCCTTCCAGCTGACCCCAAATCCCATTCCCATCCTCCTAACGCTAGCCTCCCATAGGGGTTATTAATGAGAGAAAATACCATCATCATCATCATCATCTTCGTCATCACAGCACGGTGTTGACCTGCTTGTTAACATGAAATGGGGTGGTGGGGACACCTTCTGCGTTTCTCCCACACCATTATAAATACGAAAAGATATTTTCTGGTGGTGTACCCCTGTCTCCCCCTTTGGTTAGGTCAGAGGTGAGCAAGAGTTCTTTGACAGGCATTGATCAGTTTCATCACACTGTTTGGGCAGGCTGCGCCCCAGGCCTGTATTTCCCTCCCTCACCACTCCCAAATTACCTCCCAAATAACCTCGGCACATCCCCCACTCAGTCAGCAGAGGGTATGGTGCCTGAGGAAGTCCTGAATGGACACTAGATGTCACCAAACACCTCTTTTCCCTCAGAGCCCTGGAATTAAAAATAAATAAATAAATAAATAAATAAATAAATAAATAAATAAATTCCTTCATTTAAAGCAATTGAGGGGATTAACTTATTGGTTTTTATGAGCGTTGCTGTCACATTCAACTAAACACACCTAAAAGAGGAAGTATCATTGTATTCTGATTTTAAAAACAACAACAACAACAACAACAGTATAGAGATCTCCTAGAGAGGAAGGAAGGAAGGGCTCAAGAGAGGAGAGCGGTCTGTGGTGTTAAGTAGTCCTTCGAGGAGGTAAGGGGGAAACTGGTTTGTTTTTTGAAATCCCATTACAACAGGCACTCCGTTAACACGGCTCCAATGTGCCAGACCAGGCCAGGCCCTGCCGCATTCAGACGGCTGGAGCCGGAGACAGCCGTCCCACCCCAGGTGGCAAAATGACGGTATCCTGGTTCATCTAAAGTCCAGACACCCACATCATGTGCCCCATGATAAACTGTTCCCACCATCCATGAAGACAGGCCAAAGTCTGGCATGGTGGAGCCATGAAAAGCCCTTCCTGTCCTGGCTAACCTATCATGTAAGCGTCAACCTTAAGGGACGTCCAACTTGTTACTCCAATGCTGATTTCCAACTGAATAAGACCCTGGACAAGGCCTTAGAGACCCTAACACCCATGGGTGATGGACACAACTGGAGCCCCAGAGATGCAGCCAAGTGACTCAGTTTACCAGTTCACAGGGTCAGGGGTGGGTTCTTCTATCCAGTTTTAACTAAGTTTTTTTTTTTGTTGTTGTTTTAAAGATTTACTTATTTATTTATTTAATGTGCACAGGTGTTTTGATTGTATATATGCTGTGTGAAGGTATCAGATCCCCTGGAACTGGAGTTATAGACACTTGTGAGCTGCCATGTGGGTACTGGGAATTGAACCCAGGTCGTCTGGAAGAGCAATCGGTGCTTTTAACCACTGAGCCATCTCTCCAGCCCCCCAGTTAACTAAGTTTCTCTTTGTGTTTTTTTGAGACAGTCTCAATATGTGTCCCTGGCTGGCCCAGAACCAGGCTACTTCAGATTCAACAGAGGTCTGCTTGTTTCTGCCTCAGAGTGCAGGAATCAAAGGTGTGTGGCCCCTACACCCTGCAAAGTTTCTCTTTTTAATTTGTGGGACAGCTCGTGTTTCCGTCATAAATCACCCATGGAGCGGGGGACTGATTTTCCCAATGGGCATTCAGTTCTGTGGTATTTCAAGCAGCAAAAGAAACACCTATATTATTTAGAGGAAATGTTCTCTAGGGAGAGACCTTGCTGGCTGGAAGTCAGGTCACTTCTCTGAAAGGGGACTTGTGACCTCTCTTATCCCGATAGAAGCATCTTTATTTTTATTTATTTATTAGTTTTTGAGACAGGGGTTCTCTGTGTATCCCTGGCTGTCCTGGAACTCTTGTAGACCAGGCTGGCCTCGAACTCACAGAGATCCACCTGCCTCTGCTTCCTGAGTGCTGGGATTAAAGGTGTGCGCCACCACCGCCCGGCCAGATCGAGGCATTTTACTTCCCTTTTTCCCCCACGGACAATACGTGACTGTGGTGGTGCTGGTCCACAGAAGGGCCTTGCTGTCTTCCGAGACAAGGAGGTAAGCCAGGGCAAGGTGTCACCGCACTGAGGGTGATTCGGCACCTGCCCTGTCATGCCTGCTGCTCAGACAGAATGGATTTTTGGAGTACACCTGTTGTTGAACCCCTGCCAGGTACTGATGGCCACTAACCCCCAAATCACTTTCCCCCGCTGTTGATGCTCGGAATGTCAGACAGGACCGAGCAGCAGCCGGCGTGTATTTCAAACACAGCAGATGGATTTTTATATTAGCTCCTATTTCATGTTCAGGCAGAGCGGCCGCCTCACTAAAACCACAGCCTCAGTGCTGCCGAGTTCGCTTCTGTGAGATTAATTCTGTGAAATTAATTGGGACAAGATTGAAAAGGAAATTAAAATGCAGCTGAGTGAACAGGCCTCTCAAACACCTTTTCCCTGCTCCATTCAAACTTGAATTCTGCGGTGGTCGCTGGCATCGTGGGAAGTAATTTACGAGAGGCAGGCTCTCAGGAGTGATCCGTTACGTCTGAGAAGACCTGCGCCAGCGCCACAATCTGGAGCCACTGAAGAGCGTTAAACACCCTGCTGTGGCTTGAGCTGTGTACTGGCTCCTGGGGGGGGGGGGGGGTGGGGGGGGGGGGGGGGGGGGGGCGGGGGGAAGGGAGTTACTAGAAAAAAAAGCCGTTCAGAAATATCCGGGCCCAAAAGGGGTGCGGGAGCATCCGCTGGATGTTCACATCCGCTTCGTTATTAAAATCTTCCTCTAATATATTTTAAGACCCAAATTGGAAGCCAGTGAGTTAAGTGGGTATGAAGCTGCATGGGGCCTAGGATGTTCGGATGTGCTGAGCCACGGTCAGCAGGAGGGCTTTCTGCTGACTGGGTCCTTGTTACTGCTGTGAGATGGGGCGCATGGCTCTGGCCTCTTCTGGAAGAGAAGTTGGGAGGCTCTTCCTGGCGTCAGTGATGAGATTTCTAAACCACAGAAGACACGGTGGATTTCCATGTAGGCCTCTTCATTGGGTAGTGTTCTTACCCAAGTGAGAGAACTTTGTGCCTCAACTGACGGAGCTTCCGAGGAATGCTTGGTATATGAACCACTTTTTTCATTAAAAAAAAAAAAGGTTGGAGCTACATTTATTTATATGTGTGTGCGCAAGTGCACGCTGCCGCTCGTGTTTGTGTATGTGGAGCTCAGAGTTGGGAGTTGGTTCTTTCTTTCTGCCATGTGGGTCCCGGGGATGAAACTCAAGTAGGAGGCTTGGTGGCAAGCACCTTTACACACTGAACCATGTTGCTGGCCCTCGTTTTGCTCTTACCTTACCAAAAATTCATTGAACTCATAGTAGATGCCCAACACCCAAGGGTAGTTTTAGTGTAGTGTTAGCGGGAGGCAGAGAAGAACATACGAGTTGTAGCCAATTAAGGGCTACATACTTCTTCACATACATTCTCTGATCATAACCCCATGAAAGGAAACTATCCTGCTTTTTACAGGTAAGGACATTAAAGTCTGAAAGTTTAAGTGACTTTTTCCAAGGTCACATAAATAACCTGCCTGAGAACAGGATAGAAGATAGGCATTTGGTTAACTATGGAGTGCAGTTCTCTATCTATCTATCTATCTATCTATCTATCTATCTATCTATCTATCCTCTCTCTCTCTCTCTCTCTCTCTCTCTCTCTCTCTCTCTCTCATCATCTCTCTATCTATGGGGCAGAGAGATGGGTCAATGGTTCAGAGTACTGGCTACTGTTCCAGAGGACTCGGGTTCAATTCCCAGGACCCACAACCATCTGTAACTCTAGTTCCAGAGAACCCAAAGCCCTCTTCTGGTCTCTGAGGGCACAGGCATACATACAGGCAAAACACCAATACATAGTAAATAAAAAAACAAACAAATCCCCAAACCCAGCAGGGAGCAGCAGGGGCCCAGAGCTAAAAGCTGATATTTTTCTGCTCCTGTCTGCTCATACCCCTTCCAGGCCCTGCGTCTCCTTCCTCCAGACACTCTTTCCAGAGTCTTTTCTCCCCTCAAGCACCTATATTTTCTGAGATAGGGTTTCTTTATTATGTAGCCCTGGCTGCCCTGGAACTCAAAATGTAGACAGGCTGGCCTCAAACTCACAGAGATTTTCCTGTCTCTGCTTCCCAAGTGCTGGGATTATATGAGCATGTCATCACACTCAGTCCAGTATTTCTTTAATAGAGGGATTTAGCGTGGTAGTAGAATATCCAGGGCCTAGCATGCAGAAGGCCCTGGATTTGATCTTTAGCATCATAACTTTGACTCAGAGAGGGATAAACCAGTTGCACCTATGGGGGTGAAGACAAAACAGTTGGGAGTTGGAATGTTTGCTGTTTAAATGGAGCAAGTAATTAAAGCTAAGAGAGAGTTCTGTGTGGATCTCTTATGCAGCTTTGCAACACCAGGCCCACTGTGTTTGGAATGGGAATATCTAGGGTAGGAGAAACGACTCCCTCATTTTACAGGTG
>CABHPQ010168545.1:0-40689 GCA_902168405.1 Peromyscus aztecus | reverse complement strand
ACTTCCCACAAAGTCTAAAAGTGTATTCTAGGGGCTAGAGTGACGACTCAGAGGTTAAGAGCACTGGCTGTTCTTCCAGAGGACCCGGGTTCAGTTCCCAGCATCCACATGGTGGCTCACAACCAGCAGTAATTCCAGTCTCAGGGGATGACACCCTGTTCTGGCCTCTGCAGGCACCAGTCACACACGGTACACAGATATGCATGCAGACAAAACACTCATACACATAACATAAAAATATTTTTAAAGTGTGTTCTAGATGCACTATTTCTAATTGCCCCAAACTAGAAAGTACCCTAATTCCTTATTAAAACAGATTACACAGTAAGCCAATGTATGTTATTTAAAATTCTGTTTATTTTTAGCAGTGAAAACAAACAAACAAATTACTGCTCCACAACTTAGCTCACAACCTGAGAGGAATATGTCGTAGGCATCCTACCGTGCAGAGTACATGATGCTAGTCACATAACTGCAATTTTTATATTTTTGAAATTAAAATATAATTACACCATCTTCCCCTTCCCCTCCCTCCCTCCCTACAGTTCTCCAGTCTCCCTGCTTTTTCCTCTATTTCTGTCATGGAATCTTATCAACATGGCTGCCTGAATAAGACCTGAACAAGGCTGACACCAGCAGACACGCTAACATGGAAGGGGGATCTCAGAGGCCCCAACCGGAAACAAAGGACTACGGGCAACTAAGGAATGCTGTGAGTGGGAGACTTAATCCTCCCAGGCAAGAGCCTGAAGCTGGCCATCAGATTCCAGGGGCCAGCCCTGAAATCATACATGTACAAGGAACAGTATGTGGACTGAGCAAGTAAATATATTTAGGCCTTGAGTTCAAATCCAATCCACACACAAAGCTAGGCTTGCCTGCTTGTGCCTATAGTCCCAGCACTGTGTGGAGCAGTATGTCCAAATACACTTTATTCCACATTACATGTATATTCCATATATCATATTCCATCTGATACACATGTGTGAAGTAATTGAAGTGACGACAATAACAAGAATAATTTTTTTAAAAAAACAAAGTAGGATGGTACACACTTCTGTATTTCCAATTTATTCTATGATAGTCATCAAAAGCAAAGAATTGATGGAGGGATTGAACTCACTCAGGGCCTCATACATTCAAGGCAAATGCTATATCCCTGAGCTACATTCCCAGGCCTGGACAATGGACTGATTGTGCTTGTGTGAGTGTGTGAGTGTGTGTGTGTGTGTGTGTGTGTGTGTGTGTGTGTACACATGTGTGCAGGTATACATGCACATAGAGGTCTATATCAGGTATCTCCCTCAGCTGCTTTCCACCTGATCTTTTGAGACAGGATCTCTCACTGAGCCTAGCCTGACTGGCAGTGAGCCCAGGAAGTCTTCTTTCTCCACCTCCCGAGCCCTGGAATCACAGACACGCACTGTCACGCCTGGCGTTTTTTAAAGTGGATGACGGAAATCTGAACTCAGATCCTCATGTGTGTGTGGCAAGTACTTGAGCAACTGAGCCATCTTCCTAGCCCCCTCCAACTGAATTTTGACAGATATGTAAAGAAAATTGTTGAAGAAAGCACAGTATTTTCAACAAGTGATATTAAAACAGTTGAAATCTATATGTTAGAATATGAATATTTTGGTATTATGCAGTTATTAGATTGGCCACCAAAAACCAACCATCCAAACAACAACAACAAAGGCATCCAAGAATAGACATACCTCAGCAAGTGAAAGCAATGTTTGCAATGTGGAGAAAACAGTTAAGAGAAACAGAAGATAAGCTACCAGGAATACTATTTGAAATTCATGGATCTTCTTAGCAATTATTTGTATCCAGAATGTGTAAAGAACTCCCCAAGCTCAACAGTAGCGAAGAAACACCACAACCACTTCCATACATGAGTGGGCGAGGTATCTAAACAGGCACATCATCAAAGAAAAGATTTGATGGTGTATATGCATTGGAAAATGTGCATGGTGTCATTAACCATTAGAGAAATTAATAAAAGAGAGTGGGTTAACACTACACACCCCTGAGAGTGATTACAACACAGAGAACACACAGAACCACACACTTCACAAAGCTAATTTTATCTGTGATAATTGTAAAATGCTTAATAATTTCAAATATCTGTGTGCTTTGATTTTTATGTGTAAGAATGGGTTTGCATTGATTAAGAAAGAAGCACAACAAATTGCACTGTAGAAGTCTGGCCTGTAGGGAAGGCCAATTGCTCATCCCAACCATCTACCCCAGAGCAATAGAAGTCTCCAAGGACCAAGACTTAATTGTCAGAAATATTAATGCCACAGTGTAGCTAGATGGCTTGGGACACCCCCTTCCATGAATCAAGCCTGTAGAGCATGATTTGGAGAGGTGGACAGACAAATCAGACAAAGCATTCATCCAGAGTAGGAAAGCACATTAAACCAGTCCCCAGAGATTGATAAATCACCGGAGACACACTATGTAGAATACAGATGTGAATTAGATGCCTACTATAAGCCTTCCAGTATTTTCTACACTTAAAATGTATGGAAGCCATGTGGTCAGAATGCAAATAGGTATCATCAGAATCAGAAGAGGTACTTGGTGACTTGAAGAAGCAAGTCTCCAACATTATATAGTATGAGATGCCATCTTCCTGCATAGGTTTGCTCTTGCCAAGGAAATCTCTTTTCCCATCTATTCACCCATCCCCCCTTTTTATGCTTGTGTGCATCTGTGAGTATGTATGCAGTGTTTATACATGTGTGTTTGTGTGACCCTCTACCCATGAGCAAAGCAGGATGCTGCGTGTCTCTACCTCGTTCCCTTGGAATGGGTCTCTCACTGAATCTGGATCTAGGCTAGCAAGCCAACAAGCTTCAGTGAGCCTGTTGTCTCTAATCCCCACCCCAGCACTGGATTTATAGACGTGTGTGGTCTTTCTACATGATTGTTGGGGAGCAAGCTCAGGTCCTTGTGTTTGCTCAGCAAGCACTCTTTTCTACTGATACAGCCCTTCCTTTTCACGTAAGACTGCTTTACCGAGAATCCCTTTCTTCTCTGTCACGTCTCTACCCCTGTTAGCTTCTGAAGCTCTTTCTGGGCTGAATTCTGAAAGCCAGGGAGTCACCAAGATGCACCACAGGTAAACAGAATAGCATGAGCAAACTATTCACGAAATGGCCTAACTAGCAGTGTGTGTCTTCACAGTAAAACAAAGTACATGACAAAGGAAAGAGGTGCCAGAACCAAAGGAAGGAAGTGTCTTGCAAGCCTTGCCTTTGCAGGCACTAACGATAGGGGTGAATTAAATAGGCCCATTGCCCTGGAGTAACCAATAGAGTCCTAGGAGATATATCCAGATAGAGAACGAAATCATCAAAAGGTGTCAGGACAGCTCTCAACAGCTTTCCATCACTGTGGCGGCACACCCGACAAGATCAACTTAAGGGATTTTTTTGGCTCATAGTTTCAGAGCTGTCAGTCCATGGTCACTCAGCTACCGTGTGGTGGGCCATGCACTGAGGAGGAGCATTAATTGGAGAGCATGTTGTCAGTCCATGGTCACTCATCTACCGTGTGGTGGGCCATGCACTGAGGGAGAGCATTACTTAGAGAGTGAGCTGTGGAAGAAAGCTGCTTACCCCATACTGGCCAGGAAGCAGAGAAAGGGTAGGGGTGAAGCCAGGGAAAATTATTGTTTTCAAGGGCATGGCTCCAATGACCCACTTTCTCCACCTGGGCCCCATAACATTTCTCCCATTCCCTAATAGTCTACAGTGTTATGGATCTGTGAATGGAACAACCCACTCCTAAGGTCAAAGCCCTCATGAGCCAGTCACCTCCAAAGGCCCCACCTCTGAACATGAATGCTTTGAACACTGGGGACCATGCCTACAAGACTTGAGCATGTAAGAGCCACTTCAGGTGAAACTATAAGTTCAACCTCCCCATGGACCCTCAGTCTGACTGACTGACTGACTGACTGACTGACTGACTGTATATCTCTCAGGACAATGGCGCTGTCTACTCATTACATCTACTTGGGGGAGATGGGGTTCTCTGTGACCTGCAACTTGATGGCATTGTGGGCAGAGCACATCCTGCCTCGTTTTAGCTTTCATTTCGCCTTAGTCAAAGACACTCACATATGCTACAATCCCTCTGTCCCAGTGGGAGATATTGCCAAGTAAGCACAACAAGAATTTTAAGATTACTGAATCCACACCAAAAAAATCTTTCCTGTTTATCTCAAAAGTATGTAATTACAAAGAAAATACATACCTTGGGAATGAATAATGTGCTCCATCAAATGTTATTTTATTTATCTTGCCCAAGTGTCTGTCTGAAATGATTACAAGCATTGTGACGTCAATATCTATTGAATGCCAACATTACACAGGGATGAATAAATTAGCCTCCAAGAGAATTAATGGCACATAGATAAATCTCCACTAAACAGGCTTCAGATTGCTTGTTCCCCACTCACCAAGCATCAGCTTTGAAATGTTACATCTTTGGACAAGTCTCTTCTAAAACCACAAGCTAGTTTTGTTGTTTGGAGGAGGTAAGTGGAGCCCCACGCTAGGATGGACTCATCCGTGATGATAGCAGGAGCTCAGATTACCACAGTTACAACCCTCAGACAAGAGCGCAAAGACAGCCAGTGAGTTCTAGGCTGCAATGAATTAGAAGCTCCATTGTTTCTTCTCAAAGTCTCTTGGGCGAGCCTTGCAGGCTCCTCTCCTGTGGGCTGCCTCATCTGGACTTGATGAAGGAAGAACTATTCACAAGGCAGGAGCTGCTGCTCTGCAGAGCTTTCACAGACCCCTGGGGGTCTACCCACCATGTGGGTGGCTCTCCCTCCTCAACCTGGAGAGGGCTGGGTTCCATTTCTCATCGCCACCCTGAGCCCGCTGGTTCAGTCTTTCTCCCTTTCTGATGGGGGAGAACATGTTTTTCCACTTTTACTTGGTAAAATAATAACCACTATTGTTTTAAAAATGGAGATTCCAAGAAGCTGGATTTTTTTTAAGTTTCAATTAAGTCTCTGTAGTAAAAGAATGAAGACCGTCCTTAATATAGTACTTGACAATCCCTTCAGCCCCAACACAGCACTCCAGTGAGGCTGCTACTGCAGCTGGGTCTCATTCGGGGCCCAGAGAGAGGCATGGAAGCTGGATTCGGCTGCATGTGTTCAAATCCTGGCTTCGGTGCTGACCTAGCTTGGTGGGTAGCATTGGCAAGTGACTCAGCAGAGCCTGTGTCCCGTTCCCTTACTTGAAAAACTGAGAGAAAATAACTGGTGCTAGTGAGATGGCTCAGCGGACAGGTGCTCTCCATGCAGGCCTGGTGACCTGAGTTCGAGCCCTGGAAGGCACACAAACAGGCACCAAGAGAAATGACAGCTGGGTGTTGTCCTCCCACCTCGTCACATGCACCATGGCACACATACACCCCTCCTCACACAGCTCATCATGACACACACATAGTAATAATAACTTCACAGTTTTAACTGGGGCTGAAGAGGTAGCTCCAATTTAAGAGCACATGCTGCTTTTGTATGAAGCCAGAGTTTGGTTCCCAGCACCCAAGGTCAGTCAGCTCACAAACACCTATAACTCCAGTTCTAGGGTCTCTTACACATTCGTGCACATACATATACTCATACACATGCTACCCATGCATGTACATACATATACTCATACACATGCACATTCACACCCACATAAAAATAAAAATAAATCCTTAAAAATGTTTTAATTGCAGAAATGGTCCTTCTGTTTCTTGTCTATCATGGAGATTAGACAGTATATGGAAGCACTTTAAAGTCTGACATAGAGTAAGCACTCAGAAAAATGCTGGTTATGATTATTGCATTATTTTGTGTAAGAAAAAGCTGAAATGCAGTCATCGCCAAGGTTGCATTGATGTCACAATACAGTTGGGATCCTGATGCAGGTCTGGCTTGCTCATTCATTCGTTCACCGGCCTCTTTGCCTTACCCATTGTTAGGTGCACCTGATATAATTCCCCATGATCCCTTGCAGTTCTGCACCTCAACTGTCCTCTGTCCTCGACCTCTGAAGAGATTTTATTATGCAAAGAGATTTTTTTTTTTAAAAATGAGAGAACGTCTCCCTCAGGAGCAAACTGTAGGCATACTTCCCATCTATCACAACATGTGGTCTCTTTCTTGAAATACAAGCCACTGGGCACACAGGCATCCATGCTGGGCTGCCCAGTCTCTGTATTCTCTCCAGGCATCCCTGACCCTTATGAGGTAGGAGGGCAAAGTGAACATGCGTATTGACGCTGCCATACTGTGAACAGCGAACTCGAGCCTTCCGTCAGCACTCACAGAGCTCTGGTAAGCTGCCATGTGTGCTCAAGAAGAGGGTGAAATTGTATATTCTTCCAGGTATTGAAAGTATGGGCCAGTCATGAGGTTGGGATGTGACCAGAGACGTGGATTCTGAAAGAGGGAAGGAGAGCCTGCTGGCGTATTTGGGAACAGGAAGCAGTCGACATCAACGAATGTTTAGAATCCATCAGTGGTGATCGACCTTTAACACTAGGACACAGTGTTGTCTTCTACAAGTCCATGCTTAAGAGCTGTACAATGAACTTAGGAAAAATAAAACAAAACATGGTTTTTCAGTGTGGATGTGTGTGTGGGTGTGTGTGTGTGTGTGGGTGTGCGCACATGTTGTGGGCAGTCATAAACATGCACACCAGAGGTCAGCTTCAGGTATGGTCCCATAGGAGCCATCCAACTTATTTTTTGAGACAGTTAGTCACCCGGTCACTGGGACCTGGACTCACTGATTCAGCCATATTCCTGGCCGCCTGTCTCTGCCTCCCCAGGGCTGAGATTCTACTGCTGCAGGCCTTTACATGGGAGCCAGAGGTCAAACTCAGGGGTTTATGCTTACTCAGCAAGCACCTTAGTGAATGAGCCATTTCCCCAAATCCTGCCCTAACGTGTTTGTATCAGGCCATGTTCATAGCTAACTTTGTGAGCCAAGATTGGAGATGTCTTGAAGAGGAGGCGAGACTGAAAATATTCCTGACTAGAACCTTGATTGTTGTTCATTCTCCTTCAAGAGAGGAGAGTAAGAACTGCTAAGCACGGGCGGGTGAGCTCGTGGGCCCAGCCAACAGATGAACGGCAGCAACACTGTGTAGGTGGGACCAAAAGGATTACAAGTCTGCTGGGTTGCCAGGGATCAAAGAGCTGCTCAAGACTGAAAATACATGAGACACGTAAAGACATGTCTCCCTATACCCTTGAGACGCCCCACCCCCTTCTTACCTTGGGTGCCTTAAGGATGAAAATGATGCCAGATGGTGTCAAAATCTCCCTCTCTCCAAGCAAAGAAAACGCTGTATTGGTCCATGGGAGAATACAGAAAAATGTTTGGGGGGTAGAACTGTCAGGATGTTGTTGACACCATTGAACACCAGCACCTGGGACACCATGACACATGGTTCCATGTGCATGTCAGGGTCCTCTGCAGTCAGGGTTCTGAATGGACCAGAGAAGCTAAATGGGCCTTTGGACAGATGCCCTACTGTTCTACCTTGGCTGTTCGGCTGTGTTCAGTCCTTGTACTCAGCAACCTTGGAAGTGCCAAGGGGAGTCGCCCAACCAGGAAGAAGGCCATCTAGAGAACTGGTGGCACTCTGGGGAGCCTCTAACCTGAATGCCCACTTGGAGCTAGCGGTCTCTGTGACAGACGATTTTACCCAGTGGAGTCTCTGACAGGGCAAAGCAGAGTCTATGCTGAGATGCCCCTGGGGGCTTTAGACCTGTCATCTCCTTGACATGATGAACATGTGCATCCACTTGGGGAAGCAGCTATGAGCTTGCTACGGGGCTCTTACTCAGACTGAGCACCTGACCCATGGGGGCTAGTGACATTCGTACTCTTATAGAACTCAACGATTAAAAAAGGAGAAGACCCCAACAAACCCTTCTCATCAAAAATAAAATAAAACAAAAATACAGAACCAGCCTGCTCCCAGCTGCATCTTTGCTTTATACAAAAGGGTGTGGCCACACCTTGGGGAAAAACATTACTTCTCATTCTGCCATGGCTCAGGGAGGCCCTTATTTCCGAATTTGCCCCAAATGCCTGGACCTAGGTCACTGATGGCTCAGCTGCACTGAACTAATGGGGTCTTCTGGACAGGCTGTAGCTCTTCAGTTTTGCTGCCAGCCAAGCAAAGCTGGGATTGGAGTTGTTCTGCTCTGTGGGCAGGGCTCAAAGCCACCCTCCCAGCTCTGGCCAACGCTCCCTTTGATGAACCATGTCACACTTTGACTCTTGGACTCTTGCCGGTGGGGTAGCTGTTTGGTCTGCCATTTGGAAAACTGCAGACTGGAAGATTAAAGGCACTCTGCTTGGGGGCTGTGAAATGTAGAAGTGTATCATGGCTGCGAATCAGACCATCTGGGTTGTCCTCATGGATATCCATAGGAAGGGCCTGTGATCCTAGGAGATCTGCTGGAACCAAGCTCGTGACGGGGCCAGAAGTGGCCAGATTGCCACCATTACTGTTATATCCTTCACCGTCCCAGACCAGAATTTGTCTATCATGATAGACTGTTAAAAGGAGAAAGGGATCCATGTTTCTGATGCAGAGAATCCCACTGTCTCTCAGATGTGTTATTCCTATCAAAAAGATATCTGTTTATTTCCCACACAACCATGTGGCTAAGAGACCATGTTTTGGGCTTTCTGGTTCATTTTGACACCTGCAACGGTAAACTTCTTATTACAAAAGCAGCACAGTTGGGGCTGAGGAGACGGCTCAGTAGGTAAGAGTGTCTGCTAAACAAGTATGAGGACCTAAGTTCAAATCCCCAGTACCCACATTAAAAAGCCGGGTGTAGTCACAAGAATGTCTGTGATCTCAGCATGGCCATGAAGAGAGGCAGGGTAACACTGGTGCTTTCTGGCCCTAAGCCTGGCTCCAGGGTCAGTAAGAGACCCTATCTCAAGGGAATGAGGCAAAGTGGTAGAGGAGAGGAGAACATTCTCTTCTGCCTGTGTGAGCCCATGAGTGTGTGCGTGAGTGTGTGTGTGTACACACTAATGATCAACATATAGACATGACCATCCACAGGCAGCTGGTGCTGTTGAGAGTTAGAATGGCCTTCTCAGATGTCTGTCTATAACAGTAACACCTCCTCCTAGAATTTATACTTTCAAAGCAATTTGGACATTTTATACCTCTTTTTAGAAGAGGAATATTCTCTCTTGGCCCCTCCCTAAGTAATAAATATGCTTCTAGGAGTGGGGTTTGCATATGCCTGTTTTGCATTCTGGATTTCACCTGATGATCCTTTAGCTGGATCTTTTTTTTTTTTTTTTTTTGCCCTGACAGTAGCCCTGGATCCACTTGGGTTGGATTATCCGCTCTGTAAAAGCACAGCCAAAATGTCTTGAGAACCCAAACTTGATTCCAGTTCAGCTGCCTGGATTATCTGGCTGGCCCAACCTGATAATAGCACAGCAGGATGAGTTCTTGGTTGGTTACAATATTGCTCTATGGTAGCCCACTGGGACCAAAGCAGGGCACGGGATGCATCATCAGGTACCCCATCCCTTTCACATTTAGTGCCTCTGAAGGAAAGGCCCAGATGTGAAAGGGGGTGATCAAGGTAAATACGATATTTTAGCTCCTAAAATGAGACTCACCATTTTAGTGATCGTGGAAAGAAAGGACACATTGGAACCCAGAAGGAAGACCAATCATTGCTTGTCTCATTGCTGTGATCACACCTGACAGAAACAGCTTAATGAGGGTGGATTTGTTTTGGCTCCTGGTCTCAGTGACTTCAATCCTGTATGGCAGGGAGGACATGAGAGGCCAGGCAGCTCATGCCACAACCGTCAGGAATTAGAATGAAAGGGACATCAGCTGCTTCTCTCCCTCTATCCTGTTCAGTCCCCCATCAGTGGAATGCTGCCACCCACATTTAGAACGGATTTTCTTCCCTGAATTATTTCTGTCTGGAAATGTCCCCACAGGCAGAGCCAGGGGTGTGCCTCAATCTTCTAAGAGATTGTAGGTTGAGTCAAGCTGGCAACTAAGATTAATAATAAGTAATAAATATGCTTCTAGGAGTGGGGTTTCATCACAGAAGTGGACCAAGACACACTATCAATATTTGTCTCATCAACTCTTCTAGCCCGTTGTTCAGAAAACTCTAGTCACTCTATCAGATTGATATTAGAATTCTAAGTAGTTTGCCTCATGCACCGATCCTCTCAGATGTCCCACCGAGTCTAGTAGAACAGCAAGGGATGGTCCCGGGTCCTGCACCCGCCCTGCCGAACATCGCCAGTGCCTCTGAACACCTTCCCCGTCGCAGTTTCCATGACGCCCCCAGTCACTTAACGGGGCAGGCAATTGCCTCCATTCTGGCAGTGTGGACAAACGGGACAGGTTGGACTAAGTGTTTTCAGGCCAAACCACAGACCTAGGAACTGACTTGGAACCTTATTTTGTACAAGCTAATTGAGAAGCCAAGTTGAAGCACTATCAGCTAGTGATAACTGAGAGAGGTCCCACCTTAAGGTGTGTCCATCAAAACAATACTGTCTTTCCAGCGGGGAGGGCAGTGGACACTCCAGGGACTACCTCTGGTATTGAAGTCAGGATTAAAAATAGTAACAGTTAGGGACAGAGAGGCAGAAAAATGTGGAGGTGTGTTGAAGGTGTTCGACATTGGAGGTCCAGGCTGTTCAGTGGGAGTGGCAGAAGCAGAAGACAGCTAAATCTCAGTCCAATTCTGTGGAAGCTTGTGCCTCAGCAGTGGTCACAAAAGACTTGGGGTCAGATGTTGAAGCAAACATCAGTAGCAAACTATGCAGCCTTCTGATGACAGCGAGATCTCGCCAAAGCAAGGCTATATTTGGTTTCTGGGAAAGGCTTCCTGGGAAGCTAGCAGACATGCTATTTATGCACACCCCGGGGCAGCTCTCTCTCCAATGGGAGTCATCCAATTAGAAAACTTGTATAAAATGTGTCCCTGACTTTAGCTGAAGAAATCAATGACACCACTTTGGGTCTTGAAGTCATTGGAGTCAGTATCAATAAAAAGGCCAGGAATATTGCTTGGAAGAGCATTCCATTAGGCTTCCTCTTCTTGAGTCAAGGTGGAGTCCACACAATTACTACTACACTCTGGATTAAGTCCTTGAGCCACATGAAAAGATGGATTCAGAAGAGAGAGTTATCCAACTTTTGAGTTAAATACTCTAGGCACCCGAGGTTTGCTCAGCTGGTGAGACTCAGAACACTGGGGCCATGTTTTGAGGTCAGTGTTGTAGGTCACTCTCACCCTATTGTTTAAAGTTGTTTTGTTGATAGCAAACAATACAAAACTCCAAAAGACAAGCTAATGGGATTTTGTTCTAGTTTCTGTCAATCAGATTAATTAGAGGGACTGCATACTCATGGAAAATTAATCGCAAATCAATACAGTAGATTTTTCAAAAGCTAGAAGAGGGGCTGATTTTTTACTAGAGTATATTAATTGGACACACCATGACATTTTCATACATGAATATAACATTCTTGGGTCATATTCATAGGGGTTGCTATTATTGGAAGGAAATTCCTCATGGTTCTCTGATGAATTCACACACTTCTGAGTAGCACAGAGAAATTGCCTTTCTCCAGAACTGTGTGTCCTAGGGTATTTTTAAAGCAACCATGCATGAAAAATAGACCTATTGTCTCCAACAGAATGAAGGGCATATTAATGGGCAGTCTTAGAAGAGAGCGGTGATGTCTTCTTTGGTACAGATGGCCAATAGGCTTACCCTTCGTTATGAAATGCTCAGGTTTCCTAACCTCAGGAATCTTGTGCAGCACGTCCATTGGACTGGTCCTCATTACTCCTAGGGGACGAAGGATCAAGGAGAACCTGGCAGATGTATCAATGCGCACGTTACTGGCTGTGCTATGAGTAATGGGATCCATTGTGTCTGACCTGAGTCTCGTGTCTTCATTCATGAAACTGTAGGCTAATTTGTGGGTTCACATATAGATGGTGCCTAGACCCCTCCCGGCTCCTGACAATCATGAATGATTGGATAAGCTTTTCTTTCTAAGTGAAAGAATGTGATATTAATAACTGAGGGATCCTATAGCTCCTATAGGAATCTAAATGTTTCCAATGCATAATTACAAAACTATTCTTAATTCATCTGCCCTTTCTACCTTTTCTTTCTTCCATTCTTAATCTATTTTCAAATGTTTATCAAATGTGCCTTTAAAGGTGATGTAGCAACATAAAAACAAAGCATATTTTTGCCTGCCAGGTATTGTAGTGTGGTGGGAAGGCAGACACCAGGCACACAGTGTTAGGATATAGAGTGTATCTGTGGTGGTTTAATGAAAATGGCCCCCATAGGCTCTTAGATTTGAACACTTGGTCACCCAGGAGTGGCGCTATTTGAAAGGCTTGGGAGGTGTGGCCTTGTTGGAGGAAGTGTGTCACTGGGAACGGGATTTGTGGTTTCAAAAAGCCCGTTCCAAGTCCAGAATCTCTCTGCTTGTGGATTCAGATGTAGAACTCTCAGCCACCTCTCCAGCACTGTCTGCCTGCACACCACATGCTCCCTGCCATGATGACAATGGACTAAACCTCTGAACTGTAAGGGAGCCCCCGTTAAATTCTTCCCTTTGTTGCCTTGGTCATGGTGTCTCTTCACAGCAGTAGATCACTGACAAAGACAGTATCCTTTGGTAAGTGTCATGAAGAACAACGCAAGGGGAGAGAAAAAAGGAAGAATGTTAGAAGGGAGCCATACTTAGACGGGAGTGGTCAGAAGAGACGTCAGTGTGGAAGGCTAAGTGAACTGGGTGTGGCATATGAAGACAGGCAGGGTGACACAGTGACAAGCCAACATCCTATGCAAAGTGACCTGGAGCAGGCTTTCTTTTAGGCCACCGATCAGCTCCCAAACCATGACATAGAGACTTATTATTAGTTAGGAATGCTTGGCCTGGCTTAGGCTCGTCTCTTGCTAGCTCTTATAACTTATATTAACCTGTTTCTCTTCAGCTACATCTTGCCTCAGGGCTTTTTACTTTCTTTCATTCTGTATTTTTTTACTCTGTAGTGTCTTTCTGTCTGGTGGCTGCCTGGCTGGCTGACCCCAGGCATCTCCCTCTCCTTCTCCCTCATTCTCTCCTCTCTTTTTCCCTGAGCCTAGACTTCTCCTCCTACTTATTCTCTCTGTCCTCCAGCCCTGCCTATCCCTCTACTGCCTAGCTGTTGGCCGGTCAGCTTTTTATTAGATAAATCAGGTGTCTTAGGCAGGCAAGGCAACACATCTTTATATCATTAAACAAATGCACTATAAACAAATGTATCACACCTTTACACAGTTAAAGTAATAGTCCACAACATAAACAAATGTAACCCATCTTTGCCTGTTAGAGCAATATTCCACAACAGTGGTCTCTGCATATGCATGACAAGGAAGAGGACTGAGGGGAAGTGTAAGATGAAGCTGGAGATGTGAGCAGAGGTCAAACCATGCTCAGTCTTGTCTTAATCACTTCAATAAGTATTTATTCAGTTAACTGATGGAAGAGACGTAGTTTAAAATGCAAAAGAACGGTATAGAGAATAGATGAAAGGAAATGAAGTCAAGTGAAAAGACAAGATAGGAGGCCACTGCACATCATGGCAACAAATCCAGAACCTTGTAATAGAGGCAGGAGAGATAAAACAGATGTGCACACACACGCACATGCACACACACACACACACACTTTTGGTTTAGTTAATCCTTAGGATTCTATGCAACTGGAAAAATCATTAAGAATGTTCAAGTTCCGTGTAAAGTAACAAAAGACAGCGTATTACATAGTAGCTCATGTAACATATAATGCCGTCAAGTAAGGTGTTAGCCATGAATGAGCCTGATTGAAGAGACTTTCTCATGAAGACTGAGAGAGAACTGGCAGTTGGAGACATGTGCCATTAAAATTCCAGGCTCAGCCAAATACACCCCAGAATACTTTTCCTGGATTCATCAAATGTCCTCTCCCATGACCGACTGACTACCCACAATCTCAGTCAGCCACAGTGAGCCAAAGCATTCTCTTGGCGTCACATGGAGTCATGGAGTCCTCTTGTTCCTGTGAGTATATATAGTCAGCTCGCTCTCTCTCTCTCTCTCTCTCTCTCTCTCTCTCTCTCTCTCTCTCTCTCTCTCTGTGTGTGTGTGTGTGTGTGTGTGTGTGTGTGTGTGTGTGTACATGAATATGTGCATACTTCCACGTGCAGGTGCTCAGCCCACCTTGAATCCAGGATAAGAAGCAAGTGTCCCAACACTGTCAAGGCTAGAATGTTAAGCATGTAAGGGAGGAAGAGGAAAGAGAGCAAATGGAGACAAAAGAATCCACAGTGTCCCTCAGGTCACCTGCTCTGCTCCTGGGGTGGCATGCCATAGCCCAGGACAAAGCAAATCCTGAAGCAGAAGTTGCAGAAAGAACTGGCCAAGGTTATTCCAGTGCAAGGTGGTCTCCATTTCCCAGCCCAGATGGCTGGGAATGCTCCAAGGCGGAGAGCTCATTCCCGGTGGAAAGCCCAGCACTTGGCGCTGCCTCGGTCATGACCACTCACGCCCACTGGACAGGTTGCCGTTCCTTTTGAAGGACGGGGCGGGGGGGGGGGGGGGGGGGGGGGGGGGGGGGGGGCAAGGCCCAGGAGAGGCACTTCTCATTGAGAGACATGGAACGGCTCTTCTGGGTCCTAGTCCTGCAGTGACTTCCACAGACCAGGATAGACAGAAGCAAAGGAGGCGGGGATTTGCAGATCTGCAGTGAATGACAGAATCACACTGCTGGAAATCAGCCACCAACCGGCCACTTACTGTCAATGAAGAAAATGTCCATGGTTACATTTAAACAATAGTCCAAAGAACAGAGCCCACCTGACATATGTTAGCCTGAGGTATCATGGGTGGGTGGATTTTGTGTGTGGCTGCTGCTTCCCAAGGCTTTATGATCAGGAATTATGTGAACAGATCTATGGACTCGCAACTCATTCACAGTGAGTAGAGAATCAGAGATGCTAGCTCTACCCTTAAATTTGCCTTTGGGCGGAAATCACTGTCACCATCTTTAAGAGGTTAAAGAGGCTGGAGAGGTGGCTTCCTGGTTAAGAGTGGCTGCTATGAAACCGTGAGGATGAGAGTTCAGATCCCATCACCCACATAAGCCCAGAAGCCCACAAATGCCTATAATTTAGGCTCTGAGAGATCTGATGCCATCTTCTGATCTCCATGCACAAAGGCACATAAACCTGTGCACATCTATGTGCATACCTTCACTCAGACACACATGTGCACACAAACAAAATAAACCTTTTAAAAAGATGCTAGAAGAATATTCCGAGTCTCAGCTGGTTTTGCAAGATCGACTGGTCTATTTTGTTCCCTCTCATTCCCTTTTAATACTCCTGACATCCACAGAGCATTGCCCAGTGTAAATAATAATCGGTGTGTCCCCAAAGGGCAATCTCTCTCTTTCTCTAGGGTGCCCATGGAAAGGCCTCTGGTGATACTCCCTTGAGACCTGCACTCAGATCCTGGCAAAGAGTAACTGTCCAGGGTCCCAGTGAGTAAAGGCTGTTAGGATCTGCAGGAATTCTCTGGGTAGACTACATAATTTCATGGCTAAATATTGATTTTTTTCTGAATGTTTTGGTGGCTATTTATGACATGAGAAGTGAAGGCACCTAGGAAGCCTGAGAAAGAAATTCATATTCTGGACTTTGCCCACCATCTGAAGCTTTTCCTGCAGCCCTCACACTTCTCATCGGACACCTACCTGTCTTTTGGAAGGCCTTCTTGACCTGGTAGTCTTATCAGTGCTTTAGACAAATGGCATGTAGGAGATCTGCCCTATACTAGCTGAACTAGAGGTCATTAGAAGTGTGTAATGGGCCGGGCGGTGGTGGCGCACGCCTTTAATCCCAGCACTCGGGAGGCAGAGGCAGGTGGATCTCTGTGAGTTCGAGGCCAGCCTGGTCTCCAAAGCGAGTTCCAGGAAAGGCGCAAAGCTACACAGAGAAACCCTGTCTCGAAAAAAAAAAAACAAAAACAAACAAACAAAAAAAAGTGTGTAATGGTTTGGGCTCAGGAGATGGTTTGGCAGTCAAGTGTTCACTAAACAAGTATGAAACTAGATGCTCAGAAACCCCACCAAAATGTCAACTGGGCATGACAGCCTACCTATAATCCAGTCTCAGAAGGCAAAGACACAGGAAACCTTCAGAGCCTAACAAGACTGGCCATATTGGTGAGCTCTGAGTTTGATTAAGAGACACTGCCTCAAAGCCTAGGGTGGAAGAGTGATCAAGGATGATTCCATGAACCTTGAGTCTTTACGTGCATGTACACACATATGAGCATGTATCCACACAAGCACATGAACCCACACATGTACTTACACACATGTAAAAACAAGCACATGCATACAAACACCACATGGAAAAATGACAAAAAGATAAAAGTTTTTAATGGTTAGTGTAGGCGGACTTTTCTTTCCCACTCGCCAGTTCCCAAATAACCAACATGGAGGCTCAATATAAATTATAAATGCTTGGCCAATAGCTCAGGCTTATTACTAACTGGCTTTTACAACTTAAGATAACCTATATTTCTTATCTAGTTCTACCATGTATCTCATGGCTTGTTACCTCATTTTGTATACATCCTGCTTCCTTTGTGTCTGACTGATAACTCTCTCTGACTCTGCTCTTCTTCTTCCCAGAATTCTCCTTGTCTGGCTCTCCTAACTAATCTCTCCTTCCCAGAAATAGGACAGTCAGCTCTTTATTAATCAATGTGAGTAACACATATTTACAGTGCACAAAGATTGTTCCACAGAAGGTTAATTTTAGCTTTCAACTTGATTAATATACAAAGGGTTCAGATATTTGGTAAAAATTCTGAGTGTCTGTGTGAGGGTGTTTCTGTATACAACTAACTTGGAAAGCAATAAACTGAGCGAAATAGGTTGCCCTCTCCAATGTGTGTAGGCTCCATGCAATCCATCAAAGACTTCAATAGAACAAAAGGCTAAATAAGGAAGGAACCACCTCAACTCCCACTCCCACTGTCTGGCTTTCTTTGAGTCGAGAAATAACCTTCTCCTGCCTTCAGGCTTAGGAAGAATTTACGTTCTCAGCTCTCTTGGGTCTCAGGGCTTCAGTGGCATACATCTTGGAAGTATACATCTTTCAGATTTGGACTTTCTAGCATCCCTTATCTCATGAGTCAATATCTCTCTCTATCTGTGTGTGTGTGTGTATGTGTGTGTGTGTGTGTGTGTGTGTGTAGGAGTAGCTTGGATAGATATCTTCCAAAAGTGAATACATGGAGATGTGATCCCTGGGAGCCGATGGGGCCTTCAGGAGGAAGGACCTTATAGGAATCCTTAGATTATCAGAGGCATGTCCTCAGGAGAGACAAAATACTCCTTCTTTTCTCCTGTCCTCTTTCTCATTCTTCCTGTTCCCCATCCCCTCTGTCTTCTCCTTCCTCTCCTCCTCCTTTCCCTGGCTCATAATGTGAGCCTACACCCTGACACCCACCATAATGCACCTCCTTTGCAGGAAGCAAAAATCAATGTAGCTGCCCAGATTTGGACTCAAAACTCCAGAAACATGAGTCAAATCTCTCTTTTCTTCATAGGCAGCCTGTGTTGGGTAATTTATAGTGATAAAAAGCTGACTAACATAGACTCACAGACAGACAGGCAGGCAGACAGGCACACACACACACACACACACACACACACACGCACGCACGCACGCACGCACGCACGCACGCACGCACACACGCACACATACCCCTAATACAACATTCTACTCAAAGTTTCTGAAAGCTGCCTCCAGTGCCTTCCTGTAGGCAAGGGGAGTGAATCAAATGTCTATACACAAACTTCCAGAAACAGAGTAGTCCGAGGGAGGATGCCAGCTCTCCCAGCCACACCTAGTCTTTTCTCAAACTGTCTTGTGCTGTGTGGGACTGAGAGCACCATCATAGCAGGACTTGTCCATTTTAAAAAATAAATTAAAAATCTGGATATTCTTGTCGATATTGGTGACCACATCAAAGAAGAAAGTTGAAATTGTTTTGTGTGCCAACAAGCCCGTCTTTTGGCCAGATCCAGGCTCCTGACTGCCAGTCAGCAGTCTCTGCTTTAGGGAGGAAAGAGGAAATCTTTTTCTGGATCGAAAGAAAGGGTATGCTTAGAAATATTTCCCTCCTCCTAATCTTGGATCGGCTGCTACAACTGCTACATGACACCATTAATTCTTACATTGATTGCTTGTCCCAGGCTCCTACACAAAGCAACTCACGGCATGTTTACATTGTCCCCTGAGGCCTCTGAGAGGAGGGCAAGAGACAGGTATGATAATTTGTGTTCCCATATTACTTAAATGGAGTGAAAGAGTCTTCAGATGGCCTGACCCAAGGAAGGTGACAAAACAATGTCAATGTCAACTCAAGGCCAGGCCTGGAGTCTCCTCCACCTGTGAATGCCTCGCCAGCCGTTTCTGACAGAACTGGTTCCTTCCATTCTTTCCCATGCATGTGGACATTTAGTTTAAGATGCCATTGGTGCCCCTCAGATACAGACAAACTTCAATCAACTCTCCACAGGACACTTTAAAATAATATTCTCCTATGAACCGTTGGATTTTGTTTTCATTTTTATCATGGTACATACTCTATTTTTGTATGTATATGTGTGTTATATGCATGTTTATGTTATGTGTCCTGTTTGTGTGTGTGTGTGTGTGTACCATGTGTACGGAGGTCAGAGGTCAATGTCTTGGTCCTTTCCTAGCACTCCACATTTACTTTTTAAAAAACCTTTCTCTGAACCTGGGGCTCATTGACTGGGCGGGGGGGGGGGGGGGGAAGGGGGGGATGCCACCCGGCCAACAAACTCCAGGTGTCTGCCTGTCTCCACCTCCCCAGACTAGAATCACCAGTGGAGCCCACCAACCCTGGTTTTTCACATGACTGCTAGGGATCTATATTCAGTTCCTCGTGCTTGCGTGACATGCACACTACCACCGGAACCCACTCTTGTGACGCACATTTTTTAAATTGTAAAAGCAGAGAAAATGAGTGTTGCTTTAAAGACACCTTCATTGCTCCTCCGTCTCCAGAGAGCTTCCTGTCCAGGCCAGCTGTGCATCCAGTGTCCAGAGTCAGGTGCAGAGGGAGCCCCAGCTGGTCTGAAGATGTTTGTCATGGGGCCCTGCATTGTATTCAAATTGATGGCATCCCATTAGCGGGGCTGGGGTGGGGGTGGGATCCCTGTTAGCGCTCATTGTCCCTGCACTCTGGGGGTTAAGGGCTCCACATGCTCTCCAGATGTTCTCTAGCTCTTATAAATGAAAGATTAGCAGTTTTTGCTGCTCCTGCTATCTTCCCTGTGCCCCTTTAAAGCTGATCTTCTCTTTAGGAACTTGCTTAGTGTCTGAGTCAGAAGACTCTCCTCCCCAAGGTAAATCAATCAATAGCGTGCACAAGAAGAGGAACAAAACAGAGAGGAGGGAGGCGTGGGCTGCATTAGTTTGTTGACTGCACTGCTCTTCCACTGACATGCATACATCCTGGGCCTGCTCTGCAGCCCTTTGAAATCAGGATCACACACACTGGACATGCTTTTCTCAAGTCTCAACACAAAACTCTTTTTGGGGGGGGGGGAAGAGACTGGTTTTTGTTAGAGTCCGATGACAGGAATATCAACTTTATTTTCAAGTCTGGCTGATCTCCCCACTAAGCAAGAGAGGCAAGTGTCTGAAATATGACTCTGTCTAACTCAAAGATGCCACCAACAATGCCTTCCCGGGAGAGAAATAAAGAAAGTACCCAAAATGGATTCCAATAAATGAATGCCAGTTTAACATCCAACATGCCTGCCTCTTGTACACAGAGGCACTCCTTGGGTCCTGCTGCTCCAAGAGCTGTTCAAGCATTGAATAAGTAGGGTTCCGATGAGACGAAACCTTCTGCCTCGGCTGGTGTTTAACAAGCTGTTTTCTTGCTACAACTCAGTCAGGATTTCTCTTGCCTTTGCAGAATTACCACATTTTGTATCATCTAATAAAGACGCTTCTGGACTTACAATGGGATAAACCTATGGCCAGCAGAAGATACTGCCAAGTATTCAGTGCAAACCCCTCACCTTCTGAGCATCCCAGCCTAGTCACATGGCGTACCATACTGTGTTCTTCCTTTCCCTCAGGATCACAGGGCTGGCTGGGAGCTGCACAAACCTCTGGGTCCAATCTCCATTCATAGAGATAGCCCCAAACCCCAACACTGAGAGGTGGAGATAGGCGGATCAGAAGTTAATCCTCTTCGCTCAATAAGTTTCAGATAGGGCTAGGCTACATGAGACCCTGTCTTCAAAAAAAGAAAAAGAGAAAGAAGGAGAGAGAGAGAGAGAGAGAGAGAGAGACAGAGAGAGACAGAGACAGAGACAGAGACAGAGAGACAGAGAGAGAGAGGATACTCAAGGCTGGTTATGGTTTGTATACCGTCTTCAGCTAAACAAAGGAAGCCCAGGGCTTCTGGGAAGGAGGACACACTAGGGGAAGGAGAGAGGAACATGCAGTGATTAAACATCAACGTGTCATGCCGAGAAAACTCTTCTGGCAGTGAGTGATCTTGAGGTAGGGTCTTCCTGGATGGAGCCAGCTTTACAAATGGAAACTTCCTTGGAATGGAAATCTCCTTTAATAAAGAGAAACTTCCTCTTTATTTCCACACAGTCACAGGCAGACAACGAGCTGGGTCTGCAGGTCCTCAGGTGTGCCTGAGTCTGCAGGGCCTTGTTTAGACTAAAAGAATCATTAAAGAAATGTGGCATATTTAGTGGTAGTGCCACCAGCAGGGTCAGATTGTAGGCCAGCATGTGCTGCTGAGAGAAAGGCCAAGGGCCTTCTCAAAGACACTTACCAGGCAGAAGGAGGCCCATCTGTAAGGTAGAAGTAGATACAGAGGGCGACCAATGCTGGGAAAGACACCAGGGGGGGTTGAACTGTAAGGAGAAGGGCGTCAGGCCATAGGTAAAAGGCAAGAAACAGTAGGGGAAGGGGAGCCCAGCCCTATAACTGCTTCCTGTATGAATATACAGACCACCCAACAAAACCCACTTCTTCCTCAATTCTTGAAACTGCTGCATTGGAAAGAACTCCCCTGTGTGCCTTAATTGTTGTAGGTAATGGACCTTTATCACCTTGTTATTTGGTGACTGAACTTACTCTGGTTTTGCTCTGACCCAGGTGTGACGCCCCTGCACACGGTTACAGACATGAACTTGCCATGAAGACGACTCAGGCTAGAAATGAGCTGCCATGTAGTAGCCATTCATTTCCTTAAGGGCTGCCCCTGCCCTCTGAGTGGAGCCGCTCAGCTTGATGACCTGCTTCTCCGTCTAATATTGACAAGCAGAAAATGATGATCAGAATTCAATGGCAGGCGTTTCAAACTCTCCTCTGACTAGAGAATAAATGTGTGAGTGTCTCAAATCCATGGGTAGGCCCAGTGTTCTTGAACACGAGCAGTCGACGTCACAGTCCTTTGACAGGCACCTGTCTCTTCAAGCAGCTACAAAAGCACCACCCCAACCTGTCCATGCTTAGAGCTCATGGGCATTCTCCACTCGCGGGCTCAGCAGTGATGGGGATGAGAATTTGACTTCTGTTTCTTTGCTCTTGGGATTCTGAATGTCTGTTGTGCCTCCTCACGGGAAGCAGCTATGATCCCTGACTACTCGGTGACTTTTACAGCCAAAACTAGTGAGCCCAGATTGTTGACAAGTTGAGTTCCATCTCTTTCCTAGGACAGGAAAAGCAGTGGAGGGGAAATGAGAAGATGGCGATGAAGGAACCATCCACTTGGAGAAGCACGCTGTTTAGATCCAGCTGTGCTCTGCCAATGATTCAGATTGCAAGCGGATAACTGAGTGCATTTAGTGAAAGTTCCCAGTGCCGCCCAATGACTTTATTCACTTGCCAGGATCCAATGAGCTTCATTCTCCAGGAGCCATCTTTGTTTGCAGAAGGGAGTCACTAGTCAGATGACCAAGTGTGTTAGTCACAGTTCTCTAGAGGAACAGAATCGTAGAATGAATACATATTACAAAGGAGATTTAAATAGATTGGCTAACACAAAATCAACTGGGTAGTTCAAAGTGGCCATATGTATACTGGAGAGGCTGAGAACCAGGTAGCTTGATGTCTCAGTGGTCCCTATACGGTACTGAATGCCTGGAAACCATCTGGAGAACCACTGGTCTTCACTCTGTTTAGAAGGCTGAGGAAGTTGGGTTCTGCTGTCAGGGTAGACGACAGCAGGGCAGCAGCCGAGTAGATGCTCTCGCCAGCAAGGAGTGGAGGTGGATAAGCAAAAACCAAGAGTTGCTCCCGTAGATCTCCTCCTTTCTGGGCCACGCCAGACGTGCTGCCCACTCTGGAAAGGACTTCCTCTCTTACTTAACCACTTCAGGAAATGACCTCATAGGCCCACTTCTGAGTTGATTCCAGATCCAATCAAGTTGATGACCAAGATTAACTATCACATCACACAAACAACTAATTTGGATCTTCCACCAAGTTACCAAGACCTTCCTCGGGGCAGCCATGACAGCGTCAGGCTCAGCACTGTAGAGGTGGCATACACAACTTAGTAGCCAGCATCCCCAGCTTTAACAGCAATCTGTTACAGTATAGAATTCATTTGTCTGCTTAGGAGGATGCCTGGGTCATGATGCACCCCCTCTCCCAGAAGACAGGAAAAGACGAAAGAATAAATTCTCTCTTACTGTGCTCATCGATAATGAGCTGCACAGTTATCTAAGAGCTACTGGCTGCCTTTGGGGCAGGAGGAGGTGAGAGCATGAGGGGCTAGCCTGAAGACGAAGACGACAATGTCTAAGGCAGAAGAAGAAAGAAGTGAGGCTCCACTTTGCAGTCTTAGGTGACTGGAGACATGTTAAAGACTCCTGACTTAGGAACTATGGGAGTCAAATTTTTCATGTATTGTTTAATCGAGTGGGAACTTAGGACCATACATAGCTTTATCACCCCTCAGGAGACAAGTTACAATGGTGCATATTTAGGGATAATATGAGGAAACACTCTCATCCCCTTTAATGTCGGCTGTATCTTTTTAAAGAAGAGGAGAATGGGAGAGAGAGTTGTGGGGCACCCACCAGTGGATGCCGGTCCCCCCTTCTGTACCAAACATAGGAGCAGTGGTGTAGGGGTGAGAACAGAGAGGAGGGTGGGGCAGGAACTGGAGAACAGGTGCCCACTGGAGTGTGCTAGCATCGTCCCTGGCAGAGCCTTCTGCAGGGGCAGAAGCTGAGTGTGAGAAACTGCCTAGACCCTCCTTCTGCTCTTCCTCCACACTTCTAACTCCACTCAGACTTGCCCATGCGCGTATTCTAAAACAAAGCTTAGAGTGCCTGAGATTGACGCCTTCACTCATCTGGGTCATAGACTTAAGAGAATGACCATTTGCTCACTGAGATTAATGTATTTCCATAAATAGTGATTTCTGTTATCAGAAGTTTCCAGCATTGGTTTCCCAAAAGAAATCTGTGTCCTGCACGTGTCACATCTGTCCTTTAACACGTTCTCTGCTCCGGTGCAGAGAAATATGGAGGACTGTCAAAATCGTGAGAACTGATTGCTCAGACTTCACATGTGCAGGATAAACAAAGATTCATCCAAGTAAGTAAAGCCGCTTGGATTGCTTTATGGCTCTGCCTTCCCAAGTCATCACAGTCTTCAAGCCAAGACGTCCCACAAGCACCCTGGAAAGGATGGAAAGGAATCCAGCTCTTTCTTCTTCTAGCAGTTACAGAGATGATAATGTCACCTTCTAAGTCCCCTCGTAGCATTGTGGCAGTAGTTCCCTCTTGTCGTCGATACCTAAGGAAACCCGCCTTCCATAAACTTGTTTGCTTTTACAGCCAGGATGTGGGAAATCCATCTGTCACTCAGAAACTGGAAACTGGAATGAAACTCATGAAGGAGAATGGCTGTAGCAAAGCAAAAGAACCACAGGAGAAAGTTGGAGGGCAAAACCGGCTTGGAGACAGCGTCAGGAAACGCCATCTGTACAGGCCAAGAATCATTCCAAAAACCGGAAAGTCCACTAAGATGGAAGGACTTGGGGAGAGAGGAGGAGAAGGGAGAAGGGGAGGAAGAGGGGGAAGAGGAGGAAGAGGGGGAGGAGGAGGAGGGAGAAGAGGAGGAAGAGGGGGAAGAGGAGGAAGAGGGGGAGGAGGAGGGAGAAGAGGAGGAAGAGGGGGAGGAGGAGGGAGAAGAGGGGGAGGAGAAGGAGGGAGAGGAGGAAGAAGAGGAGGAGGGAGAGGGGGGAAGGGGAGGGGGAGAAGGAGGAGGAAGAAGAGGAGGAAGAAGAGGGGGATGAAGAGGGGGAGGAAGAAGAGGGGAGGGGGAGGAAGAAGAGGAGGAGGAAGAGGGGGAAGAAGAAGAAGAGGAGGAGGAAGAGGGGAGAAGGAGGAGGAAGAAGAGGAGGAAGAAGAGGGGGAGGAGGAAGAGAGGAGGAGGAAGAGAGGAGGAGGAAGAAGGGGAGGAGGAAGAAGAGAAGGAAGAGGAGGGGGAAGACGTTTAGAAAACAGGCTTTGGGGAAGGGCAAGCATTGCCATATTTTTTCCACACAATTAGCTGACAGCTAGGAGATTTGAACAATTCTAAGCCATCTCCTCAATGAGCTTGCTTAAGTCACCCAAGGAAGGAAAAGAAGAAAAGAAAAAGCCTGGTTTTTGCCCTGTGGGAGGAATCTTTGCCTGGTCCTTTTTTCTGCCACTAGACAAAAAGTGTGTGAAACCTTTCTTGACACAGGAATTAAGTTATCACGATTTTAGAGAACTTTAAAATGGCCTAGGAGAATACTCAGCGCTGAAAGTCTTACTTTCTGCTAATCCCCACATTTCCTTCCTTTATTGGCATTTTCTTGGCTCCTTCCCTCCTCCCCTCCCTTCCTCCTTTATTTCTTCTTTCCTGTCTTAAGCACTGAACATCACCTCTAGGCAACCCTTACATCTGACCCTCCTGGGCAGACTGCTCAAGCAGAGCTTTAGTAAGAATTGGTCAATGGACAAACTCATACAAACACATTTACACACATACACACATATAACACATATACACACATACACACATATACAAACACACATACACACATATAACACATATACACATATACAAACACACACATATGCACATACATAGACACATACACACACACATACACACACACACACACACACACACACACACACACACACACATCACTGGATACTCTTTTGCCCTCAATTCAAACCTCAGCTGACAAGTATTATGTAGTTACTCAGAGAAGTTGGGGGGCTGAGTCTTCAGCTTCGGTTACACGCATGTCCTCAGTAGTTGCAGCATCGGCCCAGGTCACCTCTGTGAGCTCTCAGTGTGCCCCAAATACATGTGCTGATGACCATTCTGCACTTCTGCCTGAGTGCAGAATCCATCTCCACACGCCAGGAATGGAGCTATTATGATTAACTCTTTCCTAGCCAATTACAGGAACTCTCCCAAGAACTGCCTTCACTCTCGGGGACACAGACCTACATGTGTAACTTTTAGTGCATCACACGTGACGTAACATGCTTTCGTGTGTAATTTGCCATTCTTGTGGTCAGAAACTGTCTGCTTTGGTTTTGCAAAGGTCTGTGAGAAAGCAGACTTCCAACATTAAGGAATTTGCACAAAGGACTGGTAGAAGAGATTTGGAACTACGACCCAAGTCTGAGGAGCATCTGAGCACCTCCCCTTTCCCCAGCCAGTGACCCTGGGGACACCTAGAACAGAGTCCAGTTGAAGGTTATCTCCAGGCAATGACATCCTTTGGTTAGAAACAATTCCTCCTGGAGAACAGACCAGAGTTCGTCTATCACCAAGTAGGGTCATGCCTCCATTGAACACCCTGGGGAGGCTGCACATGGAACCTCTGAACTCTCAGAGCTCCAAGGCCTGGACCAGCATAGCCATGCTCTGGCTGGCAAAGCAAAGTCAGGTTGTTGGAGGATGAAAGGATACTGAGAAGGCAGAGCTGTTTCTGCCCATCCCTTCTTTTCTCTATTTTTACATAAGATCAAAATGAAGTTAGTGCCCCCCAAAACCATAAACTAAAAATAAATGAAACGATGACAAACGTCATGACATTTAGGCATTTTCAAAATCAGTTCTGTCTTGAGCCACAGCGGTGTTTTTAAAAGAGGGGATGCGCCCGTCTCCTGTCACTGTTTTCCCACACTGTCCTCATGGTTGCCGCTACGGCTCACTCGACACTCAAATGGCAACATTTAAATTGATGGAGCATAAAAACAGATATAATCTTCTCTGTCCCAAGAATGTCCCCTACCCAGCTCAGAGCCAGCTGTGGAACAGAGCCCTGGAAGTCCTGTGGGGACTCGGCTTCTTCTTTCTTTGTGTACTGTGTGAAGGAGGAGCCAATGTGAGCTCACATTGCAGCACAGACAAAAATAAAATAAAATAAAATAAAAACCATCACATCTTCATTGTAAAGGAGACACTCAGATCAACCAGACTGGCCACAGGATGTCACTGTTACTCCACACACACAATAGTACCAGTGTGGAGCTGGTAGGGGTTGGATCTGGCTGGGACCTGGGTTTCCTTAGACTTAGCCTCTTGTTAGAACCATCGCCCCTTCAGGTGGCATTGCCCCAAGCTAACAGAGCCTGACCCATTGTCTCAACATTCCTATTGTTCTGTATCAAGGGGGGACAGAAGCAAAGGAAGGAAGCGCGTTCAGCCTGGTCCCCCACATCGCATGGCTGCAGGTTGGACTTGGAACATTTCATGACCTTGGATAAAGCCAGTGTTGCTTTCATATGTTTTAACAGCATTGCATACGGATGAAGGCATCTTGCTTATCTTTATTTTCTCAAATGTCTGAAAGGTGCAGGGGCTGTTCAAGCAATGCTTAGACTGTCTTCCCTCTTTGCAGGGATGGGGCTCTGTAGTCTAGCCCGAGGAGAGGACAGCTCTAGTGGAACACACTTCCCTTCAGCCCAACAAAGCAACCTGGGCCGGCTCTGCTCCTCCGATGCCTCCTAGAATCACAGGCAAACCCCCAGGTTGGGAAGCACGTGAGCTCCACACTGGCAGGCTATTGCGTGTCAAATTGTTATGGGGGCTTTGCCAGTCACTGCTGCTACAGCAGGAGAATCACTTTCTGTCTGTGGCTGCCAGCTCTTCTTCCTCATTGCAGAGCTCAGAGTGGTGGCCCGCCACTCAGGGCTCATCCACAGCTCAACTGCCTCTGTGTCATCTACCATTGCTCTCCCTGTGTGTTCCACACGGCCACTGGCACAGAACGGCCAGAGCTAACATTTTAGACTTGCATAACCAGCAGTAATTTTCAGTAGCGTCCGAGAGATGTTTAATAATACAACTTTAAAATAATCACAAAACAACAGTACTTGACATAAAGAGCCTTAAGTGACTACTACACACATCAGTCATGAATAGCTTTCATTTCAATCAAAGTCACAGCCATGGGAAGCCCCTGCCACCTGTCACCTCATTTTGTCACACAACAGTGGCAGGGAGAATTAGTAGTAAGTGTAAATTTTACAAAGGAAACTTACTGCTCCAGCGTTTGTAAGGAGCTATGCAGAAGCCGGGGCCAGAGCTGCAGGGGTACACTTGATGGGATACTGACTTCCACACTGACAGGCTCTGCAGACCTCTCTCGGACTGAGAGAGCAGTGACCCTGCTCTGAACCAGCTTGGATCACTGCGAAGAAAGACCAACATGAGAAAACCAGCAGGCTAAAAGGAACTAAGGAACGCCCAAGGAGAATCCACACTGGACCAATCACCTTGACTACACATGACCTAGAACTTGAGCGACTCCATGTTGGACATAGTCCTGGATTAGTGCCTGAACAGAACACATCCAACAAGTGCAGTTTGGTTTGTACTCACACGGCAAACATCATCTTGAGCACTTCCTCTGTTAAATGCAAAGACGATGACAGACAAGGTAGTGTGTGCCCTGCCCACAATACACTGCTTAGGGAAGGAGATAAATCTGCAGCCATGCACAGTGTCACGAGGTTGTGTATAGCTGCGCTTTGTCCCAGTGACTGGAAGCTAACCCCTAAACCACTGGAGTTTCTGAGTAAGTAAAAAGTTTATTGTCCATATTAGAATCCACATCCCATGTGATAGTGTATGCTGAAAACATGACCCAAAATGGAGGCTAGCCCTGCCAGAAAGATCAGTGGTATCATTAGAAGGCTGGTATGTGAGCCTGAAGTATCAACTTAGCCTTTGAGCCTGGGAACTACATTCCACCACCTGCCAGCAAGTCTGTCAGCCAGGCCTGCATGATGAAGTCTCATTTAAAACTGGTTCACTGAGGGCTGGATATCTCAGGAGGTAAAACACCTGCATGCAGGCCTGGGGAGGCATGTTCACACCCATGTTCACACCCACAGAACTCACATAAAGCTGGATGTAGTAGCATCATCTGCAACCCTCGACTACTGAGCCAAACAGGAGAATCACCAGAAGCTCATGGGCCAGTTCACACACAGCAGTGAACATGGGACTCTGTCTCCAACAGCATGGAAGATCAGAATCAACACCTGAGGATGTCTTCCAACTTCTATACACACTCACATTTAAATACACAAGCATGCACAAGCGCTCTCTCTCTCTCTCTCTCTCTCTCTCTCTCTCTCTCTCTCTCTCTCTCTCACACACACACACACACACACACACACACACAGAGAGAGAGAGAGAGAGACAGAGACAGAGAGACAGAGAGAGACAGAGAGACAGAGACAGACAGAGACAGAGAGAGAAATAATATTTTAAGCTAAAAAAAATTAGGGTACTAAGCTCTCAGGTGATTTCCCCAGTTGGAAATAATGTGCATATTCTCACTCTTCCATGTACCAGGGGTCCCATATCTGTGATGGTATCAGATGTTGGAGTCCCAATGAGTCCCTGCTTCCGGCTGGTTCAGGAAAGCACTGTCACTGAACTCTATGACTCTTCCTAGTGAGTGATCAAACTTGCAGGGGTCTTTGAAGACCCCTACATTTGTGCCAATTTAGTCTGAAGCAAGGGTACCTCCAAGATCCTCAGCCTATAGCTACTGGTCTTCTGGAGGACCTCACTCAGTCTATTAAGTTTAGCTCTACTCTGTGCATCTATAACAAAGATGGCGAGTACCATGGACACACTAAAGAAAGGTTCTTGAGCCAGACTCTGCATGTGATGAGATGGGAGAGAAGACACCTGGCACCTGGTTAAAATAAGAAGCATCTGAGCTCTGAGTAAGTCTTTTTAAATGTCCATTTGGACCCGGGGAGACGGCTCGCTCAGTAGTGCAGACCTGTAATTGAGCACTTCTCCCAGCCACAGTCAGAGACCCAAAACCAGGGTGAAAAGCAATGGAGGAAAACACTCGCTGCTGACCTCTGTCCTCCAAACACACGTGCACACACATGCACACATGCTCCTCACACATATAACCTCACACACATACGTATCTACATACACATTAAATTTTAAAAGGGAGTATATCATTAAAACCAATGTGTTGCCAGGAAACACGGGATGAAAAGTAGGCTCAACTCCATAGCGGTTGTTCAGCCCTCTGCATTTCAGTGTCATTTTTCAACATCCCAAGTGGTAGGAATGCTTCTGGGTTTGCTTAGGAAGTTTCCCATGATGCTCCAAGTCAAAAACTAAGTCAGCTGAGGAAGCTCTGAGACAGCAGTGTTGGCAACACCGTAGTCAGCTGCGCTTCAGAATGGTGCCACGAAACGCCAGGGTTTGTGATGATGACATTCTGTTTGCCCAGGAGGATCACGGGGAAGACGCGACTTGTCCGGTCCCGCTCCACACTCACTCCTCCTCTCAGAGACCAGGATTATTAAGGCCCTTTTCAGAGAGAAATTGGTATGTACTGAAAGTTCACAAAAATACAGAAGTCAACAGCAAGTCCTCAGGTACAGGAAAGCGGGCCACCAAAATACCATTTGGCAATGATTGTCTTGACTTAATTTTTTTCTGGAAAGCTCTTATTTATGATGTGCTTCATGGGCATATTAAGTTCTCTCTGCTAACCCTGACCATCTGTAGTGAGAGGCTTTTCTGTGTCCTGCTCCATCCCACAGCAAGCTTCCAAATAATCGATCAAAGGTTTATAATAATTATAAATGCTCAACCATTAGCGTAGGCTGATCACTAGCTCTTACACTTAAATTAACCCATAATTCTTATCTATGCTCAGCCATGTGGCTTGGTACTTTTTTTCAGTTCTGCCTTGTCATCTTGCTTCCTCTGTGTCTGACTAGCTACTCCCGACTTGGCCCTTCCCAGAATTCTCCTAATCTGGTCACCCCACCTATACTTCCTGCCTGGCTTCTGGCCAATCAGTGTTTTATTAAACCACTTCAATCAACAAATCTTCACAGTGTACAAGAGCACTATCCCACAGCACTATCAAAGCACACCCTATAGAATCTGATGAAAATTCCAGAATGCAAGTGACCAAAGAGTCTGCAGCCCTGCTAAGTGACAGACATAAGCACCACACTCCTCTGTTTGTAGGCAAGTTAGTTACCAACATGTACCCTACACAAGAGCATAGACTATGTCTGTGCCTACATGCCCCAGCACAGTGTCAGGTCCAGTACTCAATAAACATCCTGTAAAACAAGACTAGGTACATAAATCATAGTATATAAGATGGACTAACCCACCAAAATAGTGAATAAAAACTAAAGAGACTTAAAACTTTCCAAGCTTCTAGCACTACTACTGATACTCATGTATATGCCATTAATTATATGCTTCCTATAACTCTAAGTCGGATCCTACTGTTTCCCTAGAAGACAAGGATGAACTTGAGCTTGGAAGGAAGGTGATGGCCATTCGGAGTGTAGACAGTGTCTGGGCAAAGTAGTGAGTATTCATTGTACCAAAGCCTTCAGGAACAAGAAACCACTTCAAGGAAACAGTGCATAAAATGGTGCCAGGGCACCCTGAACCTAAGAGGAGGGAGCAATGGAAAAGGCCACATTACATCTGTTTCCCTAGAAACAGACCTTCGCACCTTCAGAATGGAGGCCCCTTACCTGCTTGGCAAAGCTACCTCTACCTGGCTTGAAGCTCCACCATCTCTCGCCCACAGAATGTAGTTCTTCTCAAGAAAGCCAACTTAGTTGGTATGTTCCTGAGTGTTATTCAAAACAGGACACTGCAACAAATTCAAAAATCAAGGAGAAAAGAAGTTGTCAACCCAGGAGTCCCAGTTTTAGGTTCAAGATGATGATGGTGGTGGTGGTGGTGGTGGTGGTGGTGGTGGTGGTGGTGGTGGTGATAGTGATGATAAGACCCAGCATCTTGGCTGTCCACTGCCTGTAGAGCATAACGCTTCTCCTAACAGGAGTGTAGATGAGGTTGGGGGAGCCTCAGGCATATGCTCCATGAATTTACTGTCTCTGAACAATGCACGGGCTTTTCAAGGAGAGAAAACTAAGGAACCAGTAGTTCATTGCAGTGGATAGAAGTGCCATATCCTAGGGCCTTCAGATTACAGTCCCTTGATCTGGGACCACAGACCACACAGTGAGGAACTAAAGACTAGGGTCACTTTCCCAAGTGTCCAGGCTTGAAGACACTAAGGCCCATATTGTCTGATTGCCAATCCAGAACATTCTTTACACTACAACAAATTGGATCTGAACTCACAAAACCTCATTTGAGTTTGAATGGACTGAAGCTGCGGTTCAGATATCCCCAGAGCACTACTTGGTACTTAGTAACACAGGCTCTGCTCTAGGGACTCTAAGCTGCAAATCAAGAAGAACACATTGAAGTTCCAAGCCAGAAGAGGGAGAGACGAAGCTACCGTCTCATTATGAGCAGTGTCAGGGGTGGAGGCTATGGGTCAGGTCTAGGACAGCAACAGCCTGCGATGAGCCTCCCGTCTGAACAAGCCCACTTTGTCACTGGCTTTATGAGGGGCAGATCCAGCTCTGTGAAATTGGGAAAACAGAGAAACAAGCCAGAGTGCATGTCCCTGCCTCTGTCTGAGCAGGGAAAGGGGGGAGCAGAGGTCCTGGGCACCCGAGCCCAGTTCTTCCTGGAACTAACTCACTGTGGTAGTTAGTTTAACCATCAATTTGACACAACCTAGAATCACTTGACACCCTTGACACTCTCAAAGTTCACCGCAGTAGAGAGTCTCAGTGAGGAACTGTCTAGACCAGGTTGGCCTGTGGGCGTGCCTACGGAGGGTTATGTGATTGCTTTAACCCATGAGGGAAGATCCGGTCCACTGTGGGTGGTATCATTCCCTGGGTTTGGATCCTGGACTGTGTAAAGACAGAAAAGGTAAGTGCATTTATTCTCTCTGCTCTTGACTGTGGATGTGATGTGACTGGCTGCTTCGGGTTCCTGCCTCGACCTCCCCTGTGATGGAACGTAACCTGGAATTGTAAGCCAAACAAACCCTTTCTCCCTCGCATTGCCCTTTGTTGGGTGTTTATCCCAGCAACAGACAGAACTAGGACACTCACTGTTGTGTAAATCACTTCAGCCCTCTCGTGGGAGTGAGAGGACAGAGGGAGCAGCCAGGGGTGCACCACGGAACAGTGCGAACAGAACAGCGGGAGAGAGAGGGCACTCCAACCCCGATTGTGCTCCACATGCAGCTCGGGCTCCTAACCCACCAACACACAGAGAACCAGCTCAGATGGCAAATTATGTGTGAAGCATCTGGCCCCGTGCCTGGAACATGGTAGGTGCTCCAAAATGATAGCTATCTTGATTGTGTAGAACAAAGAGGAGGGGGTGAAGAAATGGAGAGGGAGACACAAAGCAGGAGGGGAAGGAGGAGCGGATGCGGAGGAGAGCTGGCCGGAGAGCCTGCATGGTCTGTGTGAGCAGGCAGCAGCGGGGCTGGGACCCAAGCGGGGCTATGAAGGCACGAAGCTCACAGGGAACAAAGCATGTCTGCGGTGTGCGTGCTGGAGCCAGAGTCACTGTAACTCAGCGCTGGGCTGAATGGAGCGGAAGAAATACTATTAAATCTGTGACTCCGTGAGGTAATAATACTCCCAGCGAGCCCACGCCTACAGAAATCCACCCAGCAAGCAGGCTTGCCAGGAGCCCCCTCTCAGTTATAACAAGCTGCCTATCTCCTGCTGCCAGGATGCAGAGAAAAAATGAAAAGCCGTTACCAACTCCATTATAAAACTAGTGACCTGCTTCACCGCCCTGGGCTTAGTGACTAGTTCCACTGCCTGTTGGGCACGGAGAAAGAAACATAAGGCAAGGATTAACTTTCCTGGCTTTTGAAGGCATCAAGAGTCAAAACTGCTTGCAGCTGGCATTCCTCTCAGTTATTCAGTCAGCTTTGATGGATTTATTTTCTTTGCCCTACTTCATAGAAGTTACTGGGGCCAATTACTGCAAAGATGATTGCCAGCGAGTTTTTTGCGTGGACGCTAGGTGGCGCTGTGGGCCAGGCTGTCTCCTTCAGGAGGGGCCGACCGCGTCGTTAAAACCCTCCCTGGAGTTTTCTAACTTACAATGGGAGTAAGGATTTCTACCGTCAGAAAGGCACTCACTGTTTTCAGTCTGTGGGTCTCTGCGCCCCGGGAGAGCGGTAGAATCCCTTACACACTTCACACTCCCGCAATTTTATTCCTCTCCGTGGCAAGTGGCGCGATTAGCCTCACTGGTGGTCAGCAGTGCGCATGCTTGTTCAATTTGGACTGGCTCGTTTTGAGTCACTGTGTAAGACTTGTTCTTAATACAGATCTCCAATGCCTTTCCAATTCATTAATAAGACTTCCGTGTCGCGGTGTGTGTGTGTGTGTGTGTGTGTGTGTGTGGTGTGTGTGTGTGTGTGTGTGTGGTATATGTGAGTGAGTGTGTGTGTGGTATGTGTGTACTGTGGTGTGTATGAGAGTGTTATGTAGTGTGGTGTGTGTGTGGTGTATGTGTGGGTGTGTGTAGTGTGGTGTGGTGTGTGTGTTATGTGTGTGTGTATGAGAGTGTGTGTGTGTGCTATGTGTGTATGTATGTGTGTGTGGTGTGTGTGAATGTGTGTGTGTCCTTATCCAACCCATGTTTTTTTCCTTTTCTTTCTTTTTTTTTTTTCAATTCTTTCTCACTTTCCTCCTCAAAAATCAGGACCTCTTCACAGCTGGGAGCCCAAACCTTAGCTAGCTGTTGTGGGTCTTTGGCCCTGAACCAGACTGTGGTCTCCTCTGGACGATTGCGATGGCCCTCGGGAAGAGACCACAGCGGCTTAGCGGTGTGGAGGCGCAGCGCAGGGATGACCCGGGCCCCGGTTCCCCTTGGCCGGCTCTTTTTCACGACACTCTGCTGTCTCCTTAAGTTCGGGTATCTGCACATGCCGGATGGATAACCCATGGTCCTTGATGCTCGAAAACTGGATATCTGTAATCCTTAATGGGTCTGAGGGGGAGCACTAGTCTAACTTCTGGCAAAACATCAACCACCAAGAGTATGGCTCACCAGAGCTGCCTTCATCGGGATGCTGAGAGCCCAGGGAAGATCCTTCTTCCAAAAATCTGCCATGTTCCTCCTCCCAGGAGGCGGGGCGCTGACGGCAGATCCTGGACGGTCTGCTCAGATCTTTCCTTTGAAGTGTCCGGATTCCTTCATCTCTCCCTGACTTCTGCTGAGAGCCTAGCCTTGGGGCAGAGTGACGGGGCACTGATGCTGTCCACTACAGGCATACGCTGGGAGTGCAGGAGTGGGCTCACATGAAATAAAAACCTGCGCTTCCCCTCGTGGTTCAGGTCTTAGCAGCTGGGCTTGTGAACCTGGAGTCTGGGTTAGTCCAGTTTAGGTTACCTGGCATGCAATACCCTAATTACTGAAGGATTAACATGTGTCTGCATCGAAAGGTCCACCCTGGTCTCCAATAATGCCCTCCCGTGGCACCACAGCCCAACACAGTCCTCTCGGCAAGAATTAGCTGCCTGATCCCACTAATTTGGAAGTTTCTGCTTATGAGAAGCAGGCTGCCCAATTACAGGACAATTGTCTCAGATTTCACACTTTTTCTTACTCCTTTTAAATTAACAACATGTGAAAATCTTTACAAATACCACTAGTTGATATTAAATCAACTACAATAGAAATTTGAGTGTTGATAGAAAGGGGGTGGATTGAGGAATGGGGTTCTCAAACCTTCCGAGAAACAAAACTAACCAGAATATGAGCAACTTTTGGTTTGTGGACTCTGTAGGGAGCACCTGTTGAATTATGGGTACAACTCTTGATATAGATCAGCTCTTGGAGGAAGGTGAGGATGAACCCTCTCAGTCCAGAAGTATACTATGATGAACAGTGAATTAATTAATTAATAATTAATTTCGTGTGGTGATTTTAATTTATGTTATTGGTAGGTTAATGCAGACAATTCTCCACCCTGGATTCTAACTTTACTTGATTGTGTGTGTGTGTGTGTGTGTGTGTGTGTGTGTGTGTGTGTGTGTTTCCATGAGTGCAGGTGTGAGCCTGTGGAAACCAGAGGATGACGGCAGCTGTCGTTCCTCAGGGGTAATCCACCTTGAATTTTGAGGTACCGCTTCTCACTAGCCTGGAACTCACCAAGTAGCCAAGACTAGCTGGCCAGGAAGCCTCAATGATCTGCTTGTCTCTCCCACCACAGTGCTGATTATAATCATGTGCCCCCATGTCCAACATCATTGGCATGTACTTTACCTAGGAGATGAGGCTGGCAGCCCAGGGAGCCCCAGGGATCTGCCTGCCTGCCTCCCTAGAGCTGTGACTACAAAATCAAGTGTGCTGTTTTTAACGTGGGTTCTGGAGGTGGCACTGAGGTCCCCAGGGAAACATTTCTCCAACAGAGCCATCTCCTAGCCCCGAAATCTCCAGTTCAATTGATAATAAGAGCTTTTGTTCCACCAGGTGAGAGCCCACGAAGCAAGTCTGTGGGCTGGGCTCAGGCTGTCAATCTCAGACCGCCAGCGATGTATAGTTTCGGTTTAAATACACCTTCTAGAGAGAATAACACACCAAAATAGTTCAGAGCTGTCTGGCTTTATGGGAATGGCTTCCTTCATAGCTAGTGCTTTCAATCCCTGAATGGGAACATTTGGTGAGAAATAGGTCGTCATCCTGCTGACAGAGTCTCTGCATGTACCCCCAAACTGACAAGCTTTTGCATAATTCTGAACTAGAAGGGGGAGACAGGTTAGCTACTTTGTAATCTCTGCTTCTTCCTTTATGTGGATGAAAATAAGTGAGTTTGTGTTCCTTAAGGACTTCTGGGACATGGGAAAGTTGAGAGATTTCCATTACCTTGACAGAAAGAAAGAAAAGAACTCAAACAAGTAAGTCTTCTTATTGCCAAAATAAAGCTTGAAAAAAATTCTAGATTATCCCTCTCTCTTCTGAAAGCAAAGAGAATTTGGAGGACTCTTTAAATCATTTATTCTACGGGTCTCAAGAACAAAAACAAACAAAACAAACAAACAACCCACCCACCTGGCCTTCTGAGGTAGGGAATTGAAAGCTTTGCAGCACAGAGCCTGGCTGTCGGCAAACCACCACGCTGGGACACTGGGTGGGTTGGTTAAATAGCTTGCCCAGCACTCCTGACACCATGGGCTCAGTCTCCAGTATGACAAGAACAGGGCATGGAGACACATGCCTACAGCCCAGGGTCTGGAGGTGGTGAAAGCAGGAAGATCAGAAGTTCAAGGTCATCCTTGGCCACATAGCAAGTTCAAGGTCAGCAGCCTCAGGGGAAAAAAATCCAAATTAAAATATCCTTGATGCATATTTATTAACTGCTATCCTCTAACAGCTCTATTGTACAAGCAGAATCAATCTTTCAGTAACGGCACCATGAAGAGGCTGGGTTACAGAACGTGCTTCAGATAAAGTCTATTTAATGATGTTAGGGACTGAACGCAGAGTCTCACCTATGCGAGGCAAGCGATCTGCTACTGAGCTATAGCCACGCCCCCAGATTGTCTTTTCTATAAATTTTATTTCAGTGTGCAAAACCTACCAACAGTGGGAGATGCATTAAGAATTGTTCACTCTGGAATTCAGAAACAACAGAACTAGGAAGGAAGGAAGGATGATGGGAAGATGTGCGGCTGAGGCGCCCCTCCCCGGAGCTGGCAAGAACGATGGCATACCAGCTCAGGCCAGTGCTGTCCAAACAGCGTTTCCCTACCAAAAAAGAAAGACTTGCCTTACCATAAGACAAGGAGGAGCACACAAGCATGGCAGTTGAGGCTGGAAACAGAAAGTTCATCCAAAATAGACCCTAGCCACCTGTTTTTCTCCACCAAGATCACAGCCCTCAAGATGGGCAGTCAACTAGCCAGAAGCATAAGGGGAGGTCTTGGGTTCAGAACGTCAAAAAAAGGGCTGATAGCTTTCTCTGCACGCCCCAACTAAGTGGCACACTCTTGGAGGAGAGCCTGGGGATGCTTGGAAATGTGAACGCCAAGAGACGTTTGAGCACTGGCTGTGACTTCAACTGTGTTCCCCAAGCACACACATCTCAACAGGGACAGTATGGAAGGTGCTTGAACAAAACGGGAACCTAAACCATTAACTGAACACTAAATAATACCAATGGAAGAATGACCTCTAGATGACAAGATTAAAAAGTAGAAATAGCCAGGCGTGATGACACACGTCTGTCACCACATCACTAAGGGCAGAAAGATGGAGAGTTCCAGGCCAGCCTAGGTTACATATCAAGACCATTTCAAAGAATTGGAGGTAAACTATCAACCCAAATGAAAACACACACACACACACACACACACACACACACACACACACACTAGACCTGGAAAATCAGAAGGCAGAGGTATCACTGGTTATAACCTGAGGGGAATTAATTCCACTGTGTAACTTACTAGACATGTAAAAACACACACGTGAAAAGGGACCCTGTAATCCACACTCTAGGGAGGGAGGAAGCAGTCATAGGCTGACTCTGAGCGACCTATAGGTTAAGTGATCTAGCCGGCGAGACTTCAGAGAGGAACTGTAAACATGCTCAAGCAATTAAGAAAAGGATGTTTAAGAGGCTAAATGAAAATATGCTAATGACTTCTTAACAAATGAAGAGTCTCAATAGAGAAATAAAAACTAAGAACAAAATGGAAATTCTAGAGCTTAAGAAAATAACTGAAAGTTTTTCTACTGAAATTTTGAGTCGACCAAATATGAGGAAATTTGAAAACAGATGGATAGCAATGATTAAATCCAAAGACCAGGTAGAAATAACTGAAGTAAAAGGACTCATTCTGGGGCCTCTTCGAATGACGTCAAGAACTCACCATAGGTGTAAGGAGAGGCCTGGCAGAAGCCATGAAAAAGGAACAGAGAAACAGCGGGGAAGTTAGTAGCTGAAATCTCCCAGAACCTGATGGAGAAGCGTTAGATAAAATAAACACAAGGAAGACTCCAATCAAACGCGTTGATTCAAAACTGCTGGAAACCCCGGGCGGGCAGGAGGAGATGATCTCGACATGAAGAAAAGAGAAAGCTGTGATGATGAAGAGGAGATGCCTGCAGTGCTTTGGATGAGGCGTCCCCCATTCTCGGCGTCCCCCATTCTCGGCGCCCCCTCCCCATTCTCGGGTATTTGAATACATGGTCCCCAGTTTGTACACTGTCTGGCGAGGCTGAGGAGGTGTGACCCTCCTGAAGGAAGGAAGGAAGCAGCAACAAGTTTTGAGAGTTAAGGACTTCTGCCCGTTTGCTGTCTTTGCTTCCTGTTTGTGGGTCACGATGTGGCTGCGGCTGCCTGCTGCCTCCTCTTCACCGTCATGGACTAAATTACCTTTGGGACAGTACGCCAAAGAAACTCTTCCTCCTGTAAGTTGCGTTGGTTATGGTGTTTTGTCACAGCAAGAGAAAAGCAACTAATATAACTCTTCAGAGACAATGTAACCCCGAAACTAGGGTGTTCAAAGCACCCAAAGGTGAAGGAAAATCCTACTGGGAAATCCTGCCTCTAGTAAAAAACCACTGTTCAGAAAGAAAACAAAGACCCTTCCAGAGAAACCAGAATTGGGAAAGTTCTTTGACAGCAAACCTGACATTGTGAGGAAGTTTAGGTCCTTTAAGATGAAGGACATGGTCTCATTGGTCAGACCATGGGGTTAAACAAAGAGCTAAGAGTGTACTGCGTAGATGCATGTGGAAGAATAAAATTCATGTTTCTACTTCTTTCTCTGCTGACGTCTTGGTGAGGCTTTTCAGAGCAGTAGCGGCATGCAGAGTGCATACCTACAACATGCACAGCAGGGCAGACACAGCCACGGTGCTGCAAAAGAGCAAGGCCACGCAGCTGCATCACTCACCACTTTGTGCTTAAAGAGTACTAACCCAAGGTTGGGACAACTCAAAGACCAGTACTGCAACCCCGGAGGGAACCACACAAAGATGTTGCAAAAGATATGAATAAAAACCCACGACTTCAAAGGGTACACCAATATCTATGATATGTCATATATATATGTCTCATATATATATATATATTTCTGTAGCAAAAAAACAGTGATAGAGGAATGAGAATTAGGACAAGAATATTATAGGGAAATTGCAAAAATATAAGTATATGTTCAATGATAGCAATAATAACAATTGTGATCAATTCAAGGTTCCAATCACAACACAGAAATAATCAAATTGAGTACTCATTAAGACAAAAACTTCGGGTTCGTATATATGGAAAATACAGTAATGTATGGAAAACACAGTAATGTTGGGAGAACTCAAGTAAACTATGTAGTAATATTATGTCTTCCAGCTAAAACAACTCTTGAGGAGAAATTTGTAGCCTTTACACACGTTTACATTTACAATAGAAAGCGGGGGAAAAACTCAATTTAGTAATGTAAGCTTCCATCTTAAGTCAACTGAGGTAACAAATCAACAGCAATTAATAAAAGGAAAAGAATTAGAGCGTATAAGAATGAAGTAGATAAAATAAAGGCAATATAAGAAAGCCAATGCAGCAGAAATTAGCTCCTTCATATGGTCAGCAGTTGAAGTCCCTTTAGCTAAACTGACCAAGAAACAAAGAGAGAAGAAAATCTTCACCAAAAATGGGAATGAAAAAAAGACATGGCTGTAGATTCCCTAAAAACCGAAAGGGGCTGGTGTGGTGGTATTGTGTTCCCCAAAATATTGTGTATGCTAATAAACTTATCTGGGGTCATAGAACAGGACAGCCACAATATTAAACATAGGGGTTAGGCAGTGGTAGCACATGCCTTTAATCCTAGCATTCCAGAGGCAGAGATCCATGTGTTCAAGGATACACCCAAGCATGGTGACCCACGCCTTTAATCCCAGGGAGTGGTGGTAGAAAGCAGAAAGGTATATAAGGCGTGAGGACCAGAAACGAGAGGCATTTGCCCTGGAGAGGCATTTTGGGCTGGTTAAGCATTCAGGCTTCTAGCAGCAGTTCAGCTGAGAGTCATTCGGATATGAGGACACAGAGGCTTCCAGTCTGAGGAAGCAAGACC